>JAGDQP010002111.1:13657-66077 GCA_022664845.1 Lepisma saccharinum
TTTTTAAAATACACAAAAGTAACACAAGGGCTATTAAAGTGATGAAACACAGAGTATCACAAATAAGTGACCCTCTCTGCCTGATCTTGCATTGCTTGTGTTCATTTACCTGTATCATAGGTACGATGCGCAAAACCTGTACTTACTCTAACCCCCATGGACTGGCAATTCGACTTGGATTGGCAGTTCGACTTCGACTACGCGTGTCCTCCCGCTATCAGCCTTCTGACATCTTTTCCAGAATTTTCTTCAGTTATACTAGCTGCATGTCGGGATGTTAACTCAACTAAGAACCTCACCGCTACCTTCCTTATTACTGCGGAAGAGTCACCGCGGGACGTGATTTCTCCGAAAAGTTACGTGAGACTAGGTCATAGCTGTTCGCTCACGTTATAAACGCAAATTTTCTTCAATAAAGCAAGCGTTTTTTTTACGAATTCATATACATTAATAATGAGTGGTATTTACTTCAGAGCAATTCAAACATGATTTTAGATTGTATCTAGGCATTTCCATGCCGTGATGATGTAGCACCAGTATTTGAAGGGTGTCTGAAGTTAGAATATTGACATTCTCAACGTTACTCAAAATCGCGGTTGCAAACAGGCAGCAGCACTCTGTAAAAGTGTTATAAACCAACGAGCACAATTGCTTAACACATATCTTTACAGGATCGATTTCTTCGGGGGAAGATGGCGTTCCCTGGATAATATACAGCTTTCAGGATTCATTTCCTACCTGGTGGATCTTCTGAGTATAATTATTAAAAATATTTAATAGTAACATTGATGTCCTTTGGAGGTCTGTTAAAGCAAAAGTAGTTACAGAAATATTTATGGTAATAAAGCAATACATAACTTGAAGCATCTTTTAATTAAGAAATACCGGTTTGTTCATAAACTAACAAGGAAACTGTCTCCGGTGGAAATCGCAAATTAACATGAAACTTCCACAGTGTATTGATGATGTGTTCAAATAAACACTTCTGTAGTATTACGTTTCGGAATTTAGCGGAACACGAGTTACAAGACTTCAAATTGGGCGAAATTTAGTTCTGAACGCTTGGAAAATAGACAACACTTCTTACAAATGCGCGGAAAATATGTGTATTCCGTATATTTTCATATGAAAGCTTACCCTGAAGATAATTTGCATGTTAAATGAAATTTATTGATCAAGATATTGCAATTACTTGCAATGATCTCTTCCAAATGCGAATATTATAATACAAGGTAACCCAACGGGAATTTTTCATCCCGTTTATTTCGCAACGAATTGATTTCCAGGAAGAATCCCGACATATATCATTTTTAATTTCAAGGGAAATGTATAATTGTGTTAAAGCATTGAATGGTGTCAAATTTCTTGTGGTCTGGTGGCAAAAAGTGAAATTTTCTAAAATTACAACATAAATCAAGAGACATATACACATCATATGAATGGTCTTTCGATTCTATTTACAAAAAAAAGAAAAAAAAAGAAGAAAAAAAAGTGATGGTTGATTAGTTTCTTTGAAGACTTTCCAAGAAACTGTGTTGAATCATCAAATATTATAAACGGAAATTTAGAGGTGAGGTAATATTTTACTCCAACTGCCATCATAAATAGAAAAGAACTTCTGCGAACATCAATGTCATAAGTTTAAATCTGTAAAGCCGATTCTGACTGACGTGGAGTGCCAATCCGCGTGCACCTTGGGAATTACACAAGTTTCGGTTTTCAGACTTGGTGTCTTAATGTAAACTTCATATGTTATCTGCATCACGTGAATGTTCATCATTTCCTTTGATTTGCTTCTCACATAAATCCATTTGGTGTTACCATATTGTTCACCTTTCACACACAGAATACTTTTTCCATCAGCAACTTTTTAATAAATAATTTTGTACAATAAACAATATTTATTTAAAAAAAACAACAATATTAACCTACCTGGTTCCACGACAGACGCTGGTTCTGGTGGCGGCGAAGGAGGGGGTGATGGAGATGCCGGTGGTTGAACCACTGAAATAATAAACATATAAATAATATTATAATGTGAATATAATTGAGTCAAGCAACAATTTAAGTATATATCGTAATAATTTAAGTATCTATAGCCTACATGATTCAACAAATATAATGAGTAATCGCTAGCGCAAATAAAAAAAAAAAAACTTATCAAATATACTTTACGTATAGATTTCAATGAGATTAATCCATTGACTCTTATTATGATATACTGAACGATTGCATTTACAACATTTACTTAATAACGGGTTGGGTCAACCATGCTAAGCGATCACGGCTTGCGGATGTCAGGAAACAGATTCCGCAAGGTGCCAAATATCCTCCAAGTTCATCTCGGACCACGCCCGCTTCAGCAGCGCTGTCAGTTGGTGCATATTTGGGAAGATTTCACAGCCCGTTGTAGCATATTCCATACATGTTAAAATGAGCTACAGCAGGGCCGCAGCCTACATTTTTGTAAACCGGACTATCCTACATTTTTGTACCGGACTGATTTGGGCGCCCCTTTCGAAGGAACCGAAGCAAATATAGATAATTATAACCAAATATATGTTAATTAATTATAAACTATTTTCCTTTCAATCAGTTGCTACGATTTTTGGGCCCACCTGCAAGGAACTTTTAGGGCCCTTCTAGCAGCATCTCCCACAAATTTCAACAATTTATTGCCGCAGGTAAAAACATACACCAAATTTACACCTCAAACAATACATAGCTCTTAATAGACTGTAGGACAATGTTGCCAGATTTCTGAAATGGAGATTTTCTCCATACTATGTGAAAATTCCTGTCCTGGTTGAAAATTCTCTCTCTCTCTCTCTCTCTCTCTTTCTTTTACCAACTCCGAGAAAGCTTTAAAATCGAGCTTTGAGGCGACTTTACTTGTCATGTTTCCTGGGTGTTCTATTAACACATTTTTTCTCTATTTACGTCGCTTGTAGAGCCCCCTAATCACCTGCTCCTCCTCTCTGCAATGCGGGGTCTCGTGGCGTTGTAGTTACGTCCTTGCTTTCAATATAGTTTTTTTTTTCAATTAATACTAATATTTTTATGTGTAAGAATCTACGTTACGCCAAATTTAGAAAAAAAATAAATAGATCTATGTTGGACCAAATTTTCTCCTTGAGACAAATATTAGAGAAGAAATGGGAATACAATGGGAAAATTCAACAGTTGTCCATATGTTTCAAGAAAGCTCATGATTCTATCATAAGCGAAAAATTATACAATACTACGATTTGGATTACCGAAAAAACCTGTTCAACTAGTAACAAAGTGTCTGTTATTCTATAAGCAAAATACGCATGAGTAATAAATTAATAATATGCAAGATAGTTTCGAGATCCGCATTGGAATGAAACAAAGTGATGATGCCTTGTCACACTATTACAGTTTAACTTTGCGTTAGAATATGCGATTCAGAAAATAAAAGAGGACAAAAAGGGATTAATATTGAATGGCTTGATCCACCTGTTCATCTACGTGAATCATGTAGATTATGGACTACAAAGTAACACCAATGTCTTAACAGAAGCTTGCAATGAGATAGGTCTACAGATAAACGTCGAGAAAACAAACTACATGATAACAGACCGAAACATATTGAATGAAGAAAATAGAGAAATAATAATTAAGAATGAGAATCATAGAGAAAGTAAACATATGTAAATACTTAGGTTAGGAGCATGTGTAACAGGTAAGAACGAGGTCACGGAAGAAGTAAAGTCGCTTAGCATTGAGCAACCCATGTTGCTATTCAGTCCAGAAACTCCTAACCTTGCGATTAATATTTGAAAACTAAAAATTGAAAATATAGAGATCGGTTATTCTGCCGGTAATACTTTACGGTTGCGGGAGTTGAAGTACGACCCTAGCAGATGAACATAGATTACGACAGTTTCAAAATCAAGTTCTGAGAAAGATATACGGAACAAGACGACCGGAGAATGGAGGAGAATGCATAATGAAGAACTCCACGGACTGTATGATTCACTCGATATTATAAGAATATTGAAATCACGACCAGTCTGGTAAGCCCCTGATACGCCCTGTTCGTGGTTAGGTACGCGCAGTGCTGAAAACACAGCTGTTACTCAGGTGGACGTAGTTTCACCAAATACAGACAGATGGCGTTGGGGCAGGCTCAGGGCCTATAGGCCTGTTACGTCAGTGTTTTTTTTTATTGAAATCACGACGGCTAAGATGGGTAATCCATGTAGCTCGACTGGGGGCAGGGGGTGACAAGCTTGATATTGCCCAGGATATAATCCAATGGCAAACGTTCGTAACTGTTGCGGGTGAACTAGTTTGTTGGAAGTAAGTTCATAACAACGTACCATAAATTATTTTGTAGTATTTCTTTTTATTGTCTACATTATAACTATAAATACAAAAAGGCACTACAAATATTTTATTTAAAATATTTCTTCAGCACACACCCAAACTGTACCTTATTTATAACTATCACATAACTGCGTAATAACTTTAATACGTATTAGGTAGTTTCCTGCAACATTTTTCTTTCGCTGCACTTCTGTTTGCAGAACAAACGTAATATCTTCTTCCTTCACTTAATTGCTTTATGGAAGTCGATATTCTAAGCTTCATCCATTCTTCTGGCCCAATTTATAGTTCTTACGACATCAATCATACAAAAATATTTCTTGCACCTTAATTCTAAAAATAGACAGTGCGCATAGTGACCATTTTAAATTCACTTTACTTTCAAGAGTAGTCACTGATATTGAAATGAAATTAACGTTCTTTAACCTTGACTTCGCATAAGCTATCATCTTCTATATTGCATTCGCTAATTACTTGTAATTTGATTGACCCCGAGGCCACTTCATGTCTAGCCATGCGCACGGTCGCCATGATGAACTATGAACTTTGTCGCTGGAAGAATGATAAAAGAAAGGATGGAGGGGTTAAAAAAATGAGACAGTCGATATTTTTGTGCAATATTTTACATCCAATTGTGCACAATTGTTATTGTAGGTTATTATTATTGACATGTGCCGATATCATAATTTGTTTATACCCGATGCTTTCTTAAACAGTAGTAATGTAAATAATGCATGTGGCAATAAAAATTAAAATTCAAGACTGCTCTTGTCATTTAACTTTCTTAATTTACTAACTTATTCTATTTTAAATATTTAGTTTCCCCACACACAAACAACTTTGAACACCAGGATAGTCCATCCTGCCACCTCTCCAATTTTAAAACGTTGTCTTTATGTGTCAAGTCTGAATCCTTGTCCTTGTCTATAACAAACATTTGTCCTTTTTCAAAATTGTGTTCATCGTCGATATGTGAGGAATTATTGAACGTCTCGCCTTCCAGTTTGAAGACTGCATGAAATTCTTTTATAAAAGGTTCATTATTAACCACCACAAAAACAGGCATACACAAGAAAACTGCTTTGTCCGTCTGTCTGTCCAAGGCCACCTAGATAATAAGGCCTAAAGGCTTAAAAATGACGTCAACAACAGAAGCCTATGCAGAGTTTTATAGGATAAGTTTTGGTCATTTGTTCGTGCATTTTCTGTGAAAATGTGAGGCTAAATAGGTCGCATGTAAGGTCTAGATCAAGACACTTAGAAATAAACCGGTATAGGTTAAAGTTTTCTCTACTGGAATGACATAATCTTTATAAATACAAGCAATCAACTTTTTCGGTAGCCTCGGTCTTTCTCACTATACACTTAGTTACATTTGAACACACATACCAAGAAACCATGATAGTTGTATGGTATAATTTTGAAGGGCTGATGCCGCGATGGCTCGTGATTTTATTTTAAACCTCATGGACTGTAGCTTGAAGGCGAATAGAATAACTTTTTTTTTCTTTCATTTCTTATCAGTATTTTCGTTTATTTGTCTGGGTAGGCTACGTAGTGTAAATTGAAAAGCTTTGTGTTTGATTACCTCGTAAGACAGGAGCGTCAAATTGGGGCTGTAGCCCGAAAATCTTCTGCCACTAACAGGGCAATCCTTAATTCCTCTTCCTAAAGTTTAAGGGAACGAAATAAATAGCTTGGCAGGCCCTCATTGTCCTGAGTTTGGAATGCAACTGGCAACGGCAATGGCCAGTTCTGCAGGAAGTTAGCTGGTTATAATGTCTGGGTTTAGGCGGTAGATTGCAACGAAATCTACACTGCAACCGGAACGAACCTAGACGTCGCGACCCTGAACTTGGACTGTTAGCCACCTGCTGGAGAGGACAACTTACAGCGGTGGGTACCTAGCGAAGATCAAATCCAAGTTCAGTCGAACGCGTTCATAATTGGTCAGCAGAAAATGAACTCAGTTTAAGAATTTGTAGTGCACCATTGGAAAAGATGGACTATCAGAACTCGTTCAAGTGAACCAAAATCAATTTGTCAAACAACTTTTGATTGGTCGAATAGTTTCGTTTTCGATCTCCGATCATGAGGAACTCAAGCTACTGTGAAAGAGGTTATAACAATAGATAACCTAAAATGCGAAATGAAAATTTAAGAATATTAATAAAAGCTGTTATATTCAAAGAAACTGATGTCATAACCTCTTTCCGTCAAAAGGATGAAGGATTTCCCAAAATACAAGGGAATAGCTCGTCTGTGCTGTAAGTAACTGTTATTCATCTATAAATTTCTTTCTAATTTTCTGGATAGTACTTGTTGCTGTAACAGTATGCGTGCTTGAAAATACACTTTCACTTCTGGACCTTTCTTTAATATGTATCGGACGTTTTTTTTTTTCGTAACAGGCTTGTTAGCTAGAACAAAGCTCATCTCAATTCGTAAATCCCCTGTGGTAATTCTCTATATTAGCTACTTCTGTTATATAGTATTGAATGGACTATATAATGTTGTTGTTTCATTAGTTCGGATCCGTAGAATGCAGAGTGTGATGCTAAATCAAGTACTAATGTAGAAAGGTTTATGTGTGTCCTTGCACTTACATCAACTCTTGATTTTAGATCACTTTCTGCATTGTACGCATCCAAAATAATGAAAGTAACAACAACTGAAGTACATTTAAGTTCAACGCCGTGTAACGGAAGTAGCTAATATAGAGAAATTTGCGCCCGGCTCAAGGTAAAGTAATAATCACACTTGTAGTATTACGTGCACAGAAAAGAAAGCCCTAGTAAATCCAGATATATATGCAAATTTATAGTAATCGTAACCATAATTATGTTATGGTAACGATACCCTTGTGCTAAGTTTCCTATATCTGATATTGTTGTATAGTTGTGATTCGTACACAATTATTGCTAAATTTTACATTGCTGGGAAAATCATATGTATGGCTGATTGAATAATATTCCTTCATGACCTGCAAGTTTGACAATATATTTATTGCTGTTTGAATACTACTGTATGGTTGGTGGATGCGCATGCGCAGAAAATAAAAAAGGTATAGTCACTAGAACTATACTGTTACCTGGGACATTGTGCGCTGGTGTGGTTGGAAGCATATCTTTGTTCGAATCGAGAGAAATTACAAGATTATGTGAGGAGTAGCAGTAACTAACGATGACAAGGAAAAGTAAATATATTGGGGATTTACATCCTTACTTAAATTTTTTAAAGCTGAGTGCAAAATGTAGCATGTTAGTGTTTATCAATGACTCAACAATTGAGGCATATGAGCACAATGTATATGTCACTTACATAAGATGATCTTGGAGCAATACATATGGTCACAACAACAATAAAATATCGTACCAATAAAATAATATATTTGGAGTAACCATAAAATCCTCTTTGTCAGCCATACTATGGGTTACAAACAGAATACAAGTCTCGCTAATCGTGTGTTGTCATTAAGATAATACACGTGGTTAGGTGTATTGTCAAAATTATAATACTGTGAACAATATTTTATGGTAAAATTCCTGTTTCAAGTTAAATTAGCAAGATGTTTTCTTAGAATCATAGCTAATTATACAACAATGTATAGTTGAATTACCAATGGGGGCTTATGTCTGACCATACTATATAGCTACGATAAGTATATACAATGTTCGATTTGTGTAATTTCCAGAGAGAGGGAAGAATTAGTGAGATATGTATTATACGGTATTTTGGGATCGTCCATATCCCAGGTTAGAGGTATATATATCTATAAAAAGAACCAGAAAGATTTTTGCCGAGAGGGGGATAATCCCAACCATTCCCCGCTACAAATCGAACACAAATTGACCTAGGGTATAATACAGTATTGTTGTGGTAACTACATAGCGTTGTCGTTATAACTATATGTCATTTTGACAATACACGATTAGCGAGACTTGTATTGTGTTTGCAACCCATAGTAATGCTGTCTCAATTTCAACTATGACAAATAGGATTTTATGATTACACTAACAATATAATTTTTTGAGTGTGCGAAGATATTTAATAACATTGGGCAATATTGTGTTGTGATGTCTCATATAAAATACCTCCAAAATAAATTTATGTCCCTGTTTACAAACGTGATATAATTGCATCACTTTTATGCCCACACAATAATTATTTAGCTACGTTTTTTCATATTGAATAAACGTGTCAGCATTTTAGACTACTGTAGATTATACAATCTTTGCCAATGAACTCACCTTCGTGAGTACATTCTCTTAACTATTTCTTAAATATATTTAAAAAGATGTGTTTACTTAGTAAATCACCCTTGTACTCTATGAATATATAGTGTAGACTATTTAGGTATATATGTGAACACAAGATAGGATCTCGCCAATTTCGTAATTCTTGTGTACAAGGCTTCTTTACATTAAATTGCGTCGCTAGTGAAAGTATCTTCTTGCGTACATCTCCTTGAATATTACTACTACACAGGGCCGGATTTAGGTATAGGCCCACTAGGCCTGGGCCTAGGGGCGCAACTTTCTCAGGAGCACACTTTAAAAAAAAATGCTATTTAAAACGCGAGACGAAAACAATATTTACGAAAAAAAAAACAAGAACATTAACAGAGAGCGCCAAACACTGTCACCTTTGAATCGCCTGACCCCTTCGTAAATAACTGATTTCAGGTAATTTAAAGTTAGCTTATATACATTAGAAATAATACAACAAAGATTAGAGCTTCTACCAACAATCATTATTACACTCTTTTCTTTGGTTCACAATGGTTCCTGGTGTCCTCAAATCTTTCACCGTTAATTTAACTCATTTCCCCATCTCACACAACGATGAAATTTTGTACAGTGACGTAAGTCCGATGACAACACAATATTCCATTGTTACTTTCATATATTTCTATATACATATTTATATATTTTAAAAGCATATATATAAATCACAGCCATATTCAATCCACTAGTGGATGAGACCTCTCCCCGAAGGGAGGAGCTGGTCTACTGCTCCCACACTGACCAGACGGGTTGGGAGAGGAGAGCCGAAGCTCTCACTGTGATCGCCACAGTTTTTATTCACAGCAGCTCCCCAATTGTCCTCACGATGCTGGGTCAACACTGAATTTTTTTAGCCCCCACCGGGAATCGAACCCGAGACCACTCGCACTGAAGTCGAGCGCGCTACCGACTATATATATATATATATATACATTTATATATAGTATTTATATTACCCATAAATACTAGTCTGCAACGCTGTGGCGTTTGACTGATTGCAGAACACTTTAGGATTTGGGAGGATTCGTACTAAAAAGTAAAAAACTAATTTTATTTATGCATGGCTTTTAAAAGGAAAAGCATGGGGCACAACAATTGAAGAATTTATAAAGTGACTGTATATGAGAGAGCGCCCCATGCTCTCTCTCTCTTTTTTTTAGTCTTTTTAGTCACGCATAAACAAAATAATTTTTTTACTTTTTTAGTAAGAATTGTTTAAGAAAAAAATGTTTTTTAAAACTTTTTTATCTTTCTAGTCTATGTCACATAAAGGGCGTCGCTGTCTGCCAATCGTCCTGACTGACATTTCCCTTTAGTTTCCTTCAGTTTCACCAGACAAACGTCAGAATGGTACCTTAACTAAGATACCGGTCGCTACCTTCAATACTCTTTCCTGGTCTTATCCAAAAATGGATTTAAAGACCTTACAAATTTTAAAATATCTTAACGTGTCATTTAAAATAGAAAAAATAGTTTCTCCCTAACCTGATTTTTATTATCTTCAGGAGATGAACATTCCCGGAGATGGTGTTTAAAATTCAAAGAACTGCTCACGTATTGAACGTAGCTAATGAGTTTATAGTGTCGCTTTTGTCCATTCCCAGAGATTTTTTAACTTTGAACTTGCTAGTTCTTAGGGGCGACGTATTGGCGGGTAGACCGATACTGAATAACACACAGTAAAAAATAGCTGTGTTAATTCAACACAATGCGTTGTCCCAGCGTGACTACCACTTTTGTGTGTTAAATCAACACAAAACACGGTGTTGATTTCGGTACTGGGAGAAAAAAAAAATTACGGATGCAGCTAGATTTGAACATGGGTTGCTCAGTTAGAAGTAGAGCGTTTTACTGACTTTGCTAAATCGTCTGACGGAAAGAGCTCACTAGATTGAAACAATATAGAGGATAAAAAAATGTTGCTCAACCCCAAACATAAACAAAGTTACTCTCATGACTTATGCCATGATTTAATCACTTTTCCATTGGTCAATTAGGGATCACAATCCCCATTTATTGAGAATATGTTCCATTTCTATGAAAACAAGCGCAGCATTTAACGTCTTGTTACGATAAGAAATCAGTAATGCTGCTGAAGTGTTTGGCTGTCGCCATCTTGCTTGCTTTCATAGAAATGGAATATTCTCAATGAATGGAAAATTTGTTTCTTAACTTACATATAGGAAGTGATAAAACAATGGCGTAAGTCTTGTAACTTAGCTTGTTTGTGGGGTTCAGCAACATATTTTTGAATGGGAATTCTGGTTCTCAATTGACAAATAGGAAGTGATTAAATCATGGAATAAGTCGTGCAAGTAACTTAGTTTGTTCTGGGGGCGCAGCAACATATATTTGATCCCCATCACTGTTTAAACCTATAGTGTAGTCCTTTAATTGAAATGTTGTTCATTAAATATCGTTTGCATCTAATATCTTTCCTGTCTGACGATTTAGCCAAGTCGGTAAGATGCTTGACTTCTAATTGAGCAACCCATGTTCGAGTCTTACTGGAGCCTTAACTTTTTTTTTCACGTACCGAAATCAACACCGTGTTTTGTGTTGATTTAACACACAAAAGTGGTAGTCACGCTGGGACACCGCATTGTGTTGAATTAACACAGCTATTTTTTTGCAGTGCAGATACCGGTACATAGCAGGATTCAATTCTGTAAATCTACGTTTCTACTTTCCTACATAAAGAGAAGTGGCAAAGTGGATAAATCGTGCTAAATAGCGAGGAGAAAATATGATGACTTTACCATTCTTTAATTTACTTTAAAGTGCTTTTGTATGTCCTTATATGATATAAGAGTAAAGCTCGGAAGTTCAGGCATTTATTTTACTTGAAATAGGCAGGCAAAAAGGCTTTTATTATTACTGGAATCGGTACTTAAAAAGGTATTATATTTTTTTAAAAAAAATATGACGTACCATCATTTCTTTTAATATCCTATATTAAAGTATATCATTCTGCATTACATCATCATGTTCTCGTTGGTTGCACATCACCCTAAGTTTTTTTTTTCAAGTTTTCAACATATATTATTTTCTGTCTCTGAGAACTATTCTCTCTTTCGAAAATGATCTCTCAATGTCCACAGAAGAAAGAGGAGCATACAGAAAAGAAAGTATTACTGACGGGTTCATATCAACGACAATTTCATTTTTACCTTTAAGTACACTGCATATGTTTTTAATTTATTCTAATTCCTCATTTGCACTCATCACTGGTTTACATTTGTTCTGACACTTTCAACAGTTCGTTTATTGTTTCTCACATAATATCCATCGTTGTCACCAGTTTCTCGCCTTTCTTGTCAAGTTTTATTATTGCGACAACGTAGCGTAGTATGCGTGAACTGCCAGGTCATCAGCCAGTGACAAGTCTTAATCATCCCATGAACTGTACCAGGGATTCAGAAAATACTGAAGCAGTGAAGGGTGACAGTAAATGGGCAATACAAGCAGGCACGTACTGGCCCACCGAGCTACCGGGCATTTGCCCGGTGCGCCGCCACTTCAAAACACCGCAGTGCGTCGCTAGGCGCTGTGAGCGAATTTATTTCACTATTTGAAATCTTTGATTGTGAGTCTTATAATAAATAATAAGTGTAGCCTATTGTCGTGTTCAGCATAATCTTTGGACTATATTTTATTGAAAAATGTTACTCATTTCATAAGCTAAATAAAATCGGACAACAATCTTAGATTAGCCGGTTGTTATCTTAAATATTTCGATATTATGGTTAGTTGGAAATTCCAACACGCAACAAGCAAAAACAGTCTGTTAGTCAAGTCATTTTCTCACACCGTATTTTTAGTGCTAGTCCTGCCTATATTTCTTGATAAACTATAAACGGTGAGTGCGACATATCATCGGTTAGGTGGCATAATTACGTATCTTAATTTTGTCAAATTTTCAGGAGAGGAAATAGATTTTTCAGTATGTTTGACAAAAAACCCTACAAATAAGTTAATATACATTTTTCCTATACTTGAAAGTTAAGTGTAGTGAAATGGGCTGTAACTTATGAAATGTCAGATGATGAATGCTAGCAGGAGCTACATAAAATAGCTGTAATTCAATTTTCACAAAAATGATTCGTTATGTCAGTCTACCGACAATATGTCATTGTTGCCATGGATTTCCATAAAAGGAAATAGCGAAATAAAAAGGCTGAGCGGAACGAATTAAAGAAATTAAAAAAACAGATACTTGAAGGAACATTCAAAGTTTCTCATGAAAATTTTTTATTCTTGGTCGATAAATTGGACTTGTTAATTCTAATATGAATGAATTAATTGAACAAGACAAGGCAGAAGCGATAACGTCTCCGATTCAGTCGTGCTCGAAACAGACTTTTAGTAGGCCAGAAGTAACCAAGGAGAAACAGTTGGCCCCTCTCCTTCAAAACAAGATCCTGCCTAATCATTAGGAAAATTCTGCATGCTTCAGAGATAATTCTGGTTTTATAAATCTTTTCTGGATGGATAAGTCTATCTACTTGATGCAAGCACCAGATCAATCAGTTTATTTTCTAATCTGTGGATTCAGTGAATGGCGCTACTTCTACACAAGGATTTCCGAATACTAATATTTAAATACTCATCACCAGTCTCCTCATTCTGACACATGTTTGAGAAAGAAGCATATCGAATGTCTTCTTTTCCGGGATCAACTTGCTTCTCGAGATCGTCAGGCCATCGTCAAAATATTTATACTAAAATGTACTGCACATGTCATTAAAGTTACAGGGATGCATGGATTAGCTTCCAGAGCTGGCAGGAATCATGAAATCTCTTAATCATGGAAACTTTATGAAGCTGATTAAGTGGCCAAACTTATCCCACGTTGTAGCAGCATCTTGATCAATTTAATTTTGACAGCTCAACGAGGATGGAGAGACTCAAATCCAAAAAGGAAATTCTAGCAAATTGAGCAAATGTCGAGGTTCTCTGCTGACATCTTTGTGCGCAACTACTGTCAGATACATCATAAATTTTTGTGGCGACCATATCAACCCAATGATTAGCTTTGAAACTATGGACACGATCGAAGGTTGTTCATGACCCAGTGCATCGTCGTAATTACGGTAGATACATTCGATGCGACAAGTTCCTAATATATTTGGATCGAATTCTTCTAAAGGCACATATGTATATGAAAATCTACAAAATATATTACAAAACAACGAAATATGTCCAGATAACTGCATTTTTGACAGTTGTGACGGAGCAAGTAATATACAGTGAGAATATAAAGGTGCAGTTTCTTTTCTACAGAAGGAAAATTCCAACCTCGTCCATGTATTGTGCAGTCTTCCAATGTGCCAGCCATTATATTAGGAAGCATACGGCAACTTGTTTATCTGTGAAAGACTCTTACAAGAGAATCGAGGAATGGATCAAGGTAATGACAGAGAGAGACGGATAAGGTAAAATTATTCACTTGACTTCCATCAGTGCCACAAGGTGGATGAAAATAGAAACTTCCGCCAACAAGTCATATCTAAGTTCTTAAAACTAGGTGCACTTATTCGCGTAAAACGTCAACTCTGACATGACATCATAAGAAAAGACCAGCACTTCGAAAGCTTCAGCAGACAAATCAACTATGTCTACGCGCGTCTTCATTGATGCGGTGATTGCATTTCATGCAATATCAGAATCAACAGGATTCAACAATAATACTTGGTTTTAAAACCAAATCCTTGATTACTTCATGAAATTGTACTGTTTGCTTTCATTTATATGCAGATAATTGAAATGAAGAAGCGCCTGTCCGTTTATCTCCCGTCTGTTCAACTATGGACTATCCAAAGACATAACGAATGGTGGACAACACAATTAGTCGGTTGAAACAAGTTTCGAGTAAGTTTTCTAAAGCATCCCAGATTTTCTCCTAAGTTGCGCACGAAATTGACTGATGTCGCTGTGTTAGGAAAAGATAAAAGCAATCCGACGATGTATGCGCTGACGAAGCACCGTCGTCAGCATCGCCATTAACACATTCAATAAATACAGCTATAGTGAGGATTGAGATACTTGTTAGCATATCCTCTACCGCCCTGGTACGAATATGCAAAATCTGCCTGACAATAAACATGGATATACTGAAGTGGCAGTTAAAAGATTTGACATGGCAGTGGGAACACATATAACAGACGTTACCAGAAGACATAACAAATATTTATTCCTTCAATGGTAATAAAGTGCAGATGATGTACTGAACTGGTGGAAATAACACCTGACAAGTGTCATCCTGCTGTTCGAAAATATTGCAAGAATTGTATGGCATGTGTGGTTTACGTTCTTCAAGGTTTGTGACTCTCTTCATCTTCATCCTCATGTTTTGTACAAATCATAAAAATATGTATTAACCTCATCACTAATTCATGTTTGTTATGAAAGAGATTTTGCAAAATAACAACCGCTTGCAAATTTGATAAGTCAGGAGCATCTGGAATCGCTTCTGTTGATGCATCTTCAAAGAAAGTTGACCAGTGATGTTGATCCAGAAGTAGAAGTGAGAGCAGTAAGATGGCTTGTCGATAAGGTAAGCAAGAGAACCCACGCTTTTATTTTCCGATTCATAAGATTAATTCAATTTATTAATTTTTACTTTTAAGTCCATCTTGAAAAGCGTGTTTTTTTTTAAAAAAATATTTTTTAAATTATTTTTTATGTACCGGTATAATAGATGAATATTAAACTCCCTGCGAGATAGGCAATTTAAACTTCACACAACAGATGCGGCGTTGCGTGCATTTAAGGATAATTTCCACACTGTATCCAGTGACGCAACAACTGACTAATGCTTTCATTTGGCTAGCTAGCTTCTCCGACTCTCAGAATTGCCTACAAACTAACCAAACGTAATATACCAACACTTTTCTTCTTTCAATATTGTTTTTGATTCCAGGACAGAATTAATCATGAACCGACTTAATTTCCATCCCAAACTTTTCCAAATCGCGGACCGTCTGAAATAAGCAATTATTCATCGTGGTCCCTGTGCTGTATCCTGCCACGCGTAACGAAATAAAAATGAACGTAAGTACTCACAATAATTACTGCAAGTGAGGGTAATTAGGATCATAGGTTTTCCGGCCCGGAGGCAGGTTTTATGGTTCACAGATTTCTGGACAAGATTAACCGACGCTGGTTTGTTATTGAATTCCATTAGCTGAAGATGTGGGGGGGACCTATAATTTTAAGTGCACTCTGAATCATCTGTATCCCACTGGGACATGAGATCACTTGATTACAAGACGCTGAGTGACATCAGTAATTCACCTGGCCGACCATGGCAGTCTTGTGGGCTGTGGCGTCAGCCTATCTTCTTCAAGGTTGCGGGTTCGAATCCCGGCTATGGCGTGGATGTTTATGAACTTTAGACGCTAAAATAATCGAGACGGGCCAAGGTTATTAGTTACAAAAATGACCGCAGAAAATATAAGTTTAATATCCATTTGCGACTATTAAAATATTTAATGTCACTCACATTTCATACTGATAAAACAAACAGGGAATTTTGAGAACCCAATAATATTGAGTCACTTGGTCAATAGTAAGAAATAAGCAAGTGATGTGAGAAGAAAATCTGAACACTTGCTGATGAAGCTAATCTAATGTTGAAACAAAAGTACACACTTTTGGTTGTTTAAATTATGCAAAAATATATTTACGTATAATTTGGTTCTCGGATTACAGTATGAAAACTATTGAAATATGTTTTCGAAGCCAGGACTCAGTTAACCATGAATTGACAATAGTTATTTCCATCTATACAGTCACGTCATTAAACTGTTTCCTGTAGTATTCTGGGAGGCAAAATTTTCCACAGTTAACAGTTTGACAGAAGTGACTGACACTTGCTTGTTTTTTTCTCATTGCACTAATAAAAAACCGCGTCTGCGCATATACTAAAAAGATCCTTTATCAACAAGGTCCATGACTTAATGCAGCTGTAATCAAAAGAAGCTCTGTTTTCGGATAGGAGATGACACGTGGGGCTCGTTATCAACGTGTTTGTTTATATATATCTACATTCCACCACTATTGAAGCAGCGTTGCCAGTGTCATCGTTTTATCTTGATTTTTAATCTGCATCAATTAAAAGGGGAGACAAAAAAGATACATAATAGTGCAAAAGATGTGACACTTCTCAACAGGAAAGTAACTTTGCATGACTGGAGAATGACAGCTCAGACATTTGAAGTCATTAATCATAATTACTGACTGAGATTGCTGGTAACAGCTCAGTTTGGTAGAGCTGTTACTGGAATGGGAGGTCACTAGCTAAACCCTTGCTCTGTCTGTGAATTTATTTTTTTCCCACTCATCCTTCTTCCTTCCACATTGAGGAGTGCGACAGTGTTGCCAATATTATAGCTAACTCATTTACTTGATTTTATGTATTTATTTTACGACTTTTACGTTAGCCAACGAGTAAAAATTTCCTCCAGTTTCACACTTTTTCCATATTTGCCGCATTCCACTAACAGTTCTGATGACACCCAAAAATCGATAAAGAATTATTTAAAATCCATAATTTTATTAAAGTCTTACTGGTAGAAGAATGTGATTAGTGTTGTTCCTGGAGGGAAATCCTGACCCGAGGCTATAGAAGATCCTCATTATAACTTTATATAAAAGCAACCCACATCCCAATTTTTGCCTGATTCAAAATTGAGTTAGGTTTATTTTGACAAGTGGGACAACGTAATGCAAGCTTAGTATATCAAGCCAAAAAACGAGGTTAAATGAAGGAATCTATAGTTTACAAAAATCAAGGTTGAAACCATAGTAACAATATCTGTTGGGTTAACTGCAGGATATGGATCGTTGGCTCATTGTTGAGGGCCATTGGTTGGTACCGCCTACAGCAACCCATAACGCTGGACCAGCTGTAGTTTCAGTTGGCAAAATTGGTAATATTTGTCAACCAAAGCCCTGTGTTGGGTCGACGATGTGAGACCAACAAGTGGATTTATGTGTAATTCAAGTAATTTCGCTTTAAACTTATAATAAAGAACTAATAGTACTTCGGTTCATTGTAAGAGATAGGGCCCCCGTGTGCAGTTTGATGAAACAATATTGCGGATGGTCTCATTATGTAGGTTGTTGGACAAGTGTTAGGAAATGTGATGCTCCCCTCCTGATGGTGGCCATCTGGGTAGTCCGTGTGGGACAATGGTGAGGCGGCGGAACATACTATTTCTAGCATATAAATTACCATATCTTAGGAACTACTGCATACAAAGTCTTCAATTTGTTGTCAAATTGTAATGTTCGTTAGCAAAATGGTTACCAAACGATCGTAGTTACCTGGTGGCCATGGGCAAGGATGAATCCAATGTGGCTGAAGGAACAAGTAATTTCTAGCATGCAACCCCATCTTTGTAACTATTGCACTTACGTTACACCTATAATGCTGGTGCCAAATTGTAGGGTTTCATTAGCAAAATGGTTAGGAAACTATGGTAATCACGTGAATAATGATATCTAGGATCATGAAGGGGGGGGGGGTATGTCCAATATGGTTGCCGAGACAAATAATTTCTAGCATACAAGAAAACACATATTGGGAACTATTACACTTACAACTAAACTGTAGTAGCGTATAAAAAATTTTCTTGAATAAGATAAAAAAATATAGAAAATTCTTAAGTAAACATAAAAATTTGTGGATGAAGGCCAGATTCTGAAAATTCGCGAGTAATTCTCGAGTTGAATCCGGAGATTTCATATCGTGGATGACAACAAAAATCCAATTAATTTTCGCACATTTTTTCGCGAATTCTCGAGTCGTGAATTTTGAGGGTCTCTAGCTATCAGTTTGGTGTCAAATTGTAGGGCTTTATTAGCAACATGGTTATCAAATAATGGTGACAACTTTGGTAGCACTAGCTGCGGTCATGAGGAGGGATGAATCCAATATGGCTGCCGGGACAAACCATTTGTAGCATCCCTCCTGATAACCTAAGACGGTGATCACCGTTATTTGTTTATTATTTCTGCTATAAACCCCGACAATTTGACACCAGAATCAGCTCTAGATGCAATAGTTCAGAAGCTATGGTTGCTTCTGAGTTAGAAATAACTTGTTTTGGCAGCCATGTTGGATTTTCCCACACGATCAGGCCCGTAGCCAAGGTGGGGCCAGTACGGGTGGCGCCCGTCCTGGAAGGATTTTTGCCTGTACTAAAGAGAGTATTCTTTCATAATGCTGACATACATTTTCCTCAGCAAACGTGGATTCAGAATTTGGATTAATAATAATTCTGAGATTTAGTAGGGAGCTAAATTTGCATTGCAGTCAACTCACTCCGTAGTAAGCAAATGAAAAAGTGGTCTCCTACGTTTTGTTTTATATTTAACTTTTTATTATCATGATAATTGGTGTATGAATTTACGAACATCATTCAACAAAAGGAGAGGAGTGTCACCAACTGTCGTTTCAGTCCAGTGTCGCGAAATACCGTAAATTATGCGATACACAGTGATTTTATCTGGGCGTTTTTACAAAACTCAGTATCTACACTTTTGTTTACATTTAGTTTAAACCTATCCTAATGTTCTTGGGCCAGCAGAATCGAATGGCGTTATCAGAATTAAGCTAAACTTGATAAAAACATCAGTAAATAGATGTTGAAATATGAGATTTTATCGTCTCTATATGGGAGCATTTTATATTTTAAAAGAAACAGCTGAAGCGGTGAAAAAATATATTTTTATAATACCTAGTTTTGTGAAAACGCTCCTCAATTTTAGAATACTCATCCTTCTATATCCACTGCTGTTAGATGATAATGCGTTTTGCTCTAGCCTGGTGTAATCTGCAACATCCATTTATATTTTTATAGACAAAATATGGCGACTTTGGTATAAAACTTATGGGTTGTAGCTAGTCATAAATTTGAAAGATGTACGTCATACTCCTTTCTGATTGGATGTTATACTCTCTTCTGATAGGCTAACAGAAATGTAACCACGAAGGTGGCGTGAACAATCACCAGACGGGATCAAAATGCCGTTATGGTGTGATACAGGTGTATTTTCTCAACTTAATTTTGTATAAGTTTCGTTTTATATGAAATGGAATGGTTTTTACAATGAGTAAAAGTATTATGAGAGTGCTTTACATGTTATTATTGAAGCAAGACAAATACGAAGTCACGTCTTTAACAAGTGTCGATAAGGTTTTCATAGTAAAGTAATTCGAGTGAAACCACGTAATTTAGTTCATGAATCAGATGGGTTCTTATTCCCATTTTATGTGTATTATTTCTATTGATAATGTGCTTCAAGGTTAACCCTAGCAGGTACAAAGGTCTGATCCAGTACAGCTTGGACCAATTGTGGCACTTTGTGCCACGGTATTAGACTAACATTAGTTACCTATTGGTAAGTGACAAGAGTTAACAATATTTTAGAAGCTAAATTTAACTGCCATAAGAACAGTCCAATCAAAGACGTCATTTCTACTTCTCTAGTTGCATTTATGCCTCGTCGTTGTGCCTCTTTATTGGTATATTACACGGTGCTCTTGAGGATATCTGGAGTAAAAAAACTTCCACAAACGCATCCATAACAGTGTTTACTCAAGTCCGATAGGACGCAAACTGGGGCATTCTCGTACAATGTTCTGTGTAGAGCGTCGTCTGCCTCGAGGGGATTCAGTTCAGATACATAACGTCTTCCCGACTTAGCAATATTATATTGCTGGAGATTTATTACTTGCAGCAGAATGATTTATTACCCTCATCATTACTTTCGTTATTTTCACTTTCAGAAACCGTGCCATTATATTCCGTGACATTAGCCTCCATTTCACTTACATCCTCGTCAGAAATAAGGGACTCCTCCCTCCCATAAATGTTCAATTTCCTGCTCTATCTCGTTTCTAGTCAGAACTGTATGTTTTATACTCATTTTCTGTGTTCTCAACTCTCGTATGAATCACCTATTCACCTCTACAAACAGTAGTTGACTAATGAAAACAATGGTAAGACATAAATAAAAGAAGTATTCATTGATAAAGCTATCAGGAGTGCCAACTGTGAAAACTGAAAATGAACAAATAATTAGAAATAGATGGGTATCATATTTGACCAGGAGTTACACTTTGTGTCACCTGAAGAAAAAATATCTAAAACAACCGATTCAACTTGAATAATTTAGCGCTTCTCACATCATGAGAATTATCATTTTTCAAATAAGGATAACGATAATTTTCAAGATCCTTACTCAAAAGGTTTTCGAGTGTCACTGTCAGAAAACATTTGTGGCACTTCCTCAGTAGCACACAAACGTTGAAAATAAGTGGATTAAACGTACCGAAACGTTACTTTAACGTTGCAAATGTACCGAAATGTCCGCCTGTTCAACAGTTTATTCGACGTTGAATAATGGTTGAGAAGAAACGATAAAGAAACGGGTTTAATTGGCCAAAACGAGCATGAATGCTGTCTATTGGTACACATACATTTAATTTAATTTTATCTGTTGCTTTTATCACGATATATGGTGTTAATTTTCCAACAGCAAATAATCCTAGCGGCTGCTGTGGGGTTCGAACACAGGAACATTTTGCACTTCTCGTTGGTAGCTCGATGCGTTGACGACTTATCCAAGAATCCACCTGGACAGGCCACTACTCTTTTACTCTATCGTTGAAATTAAATGTTCGTTGAAGTATAGTTTAAAATTCAACATGCAAATAAAAAAATAAAAAATATAGCTATTTTAATTTTATTTGCTTTTAATTATAATGTTTAAGCAATTAAATTAGAAATTCAAGTGTGAAACGAAATCTAGCACATAGTATGAAAGATAGTTGAAAGTACGTCACATTAACGTCGTATCGATGAAATTATAACTTCTTTTGAAATATGGTTTAAAATTCAATCTGTTTTCAACGCGCACATGAGAACACCAAAATTAGTTTGTGTCATTCAATTAGTTTTTTATTATATATTTTGACATATCACTAGTAAGAAATACATTAAACAAAATCTATTATATCATAGTTGAAAATAATGTATTGAATACACGTTGTAGTAACGTCTTATCAACGCAACAGTCTTTGTTGAAATATGATTTAAAAATAAACGTATTTTTATGAACCTATAACGGTTAATCAACGAAAGAAACCTAAAATCAACGTTGAAAACACGTATGTGTGCTACTGGGGTTTGTGCCACCCTTGGTTAATGAAAAGTAGAAAGTATTTTCTGTTCATAAGTTGGACAAACCCTAGAGGGAAGTGTCATTATAGTTATTCAGAGATACCTGGAAGTATGGTAAGATAAAGTTTGCGAGTATTAATATGAAGTATATAGTCTCAGTGAAAGTGAAAAATGGGAAGAACTGAGAAGTAACCTTTGTGTGGAACATGTATATTTTTTGTAGTGGTGTGGTAGGAGTAATTTTGTGTTGGTCGTATTACGTCTTCATGCTCTGTGTGTTCTTGAAGGTAAAAGCAGAAATGCAGTATTCCCAATATTTCACGAAGTTCTATGGTTCCGTGATTAAAAGTTGAATTAGGCTGGATAATAGTGAAGTTACACTGATTAGTAACAGTACCAATGTACTTCCAGGAATTTACTTAGGAGAAGGTTGTTCACACTCTAAGAATGAGGTAACATGTTAATTCTCAAGTATTCGTCCGAAAATTAGTAGTTTTGACTATCAGATTTTGGGTTTCATATTGTTTCTGGAACTAGAGAAAATATTCCAGTTCATATTTTGGTTATTTAAGTATTTTTCACACGTACGATTTTTTTTTCATACATAAGAAATAATATCACAATTTATTTCCTTCCTTACAATAATATAGATAATAATCTAGAAGGAAGAAGAAAAGAAGAGACATACCAGCAAAAGACAATTAAAATTAATATGCTATTTCCAACTAAACTCTTTTCTATTATTGAAATTCTGGTATCCATAGAAATTAGGATTAGGATACATTTTCCTTTTTACGAAGGTTTATAGTATTTTGTTCAAAAGGACCGAGACTCGCAGAGGTGCGGAGTGTTATAGGCTAATAACAAATTTTTACCAAAATTCCAAAACTGAGAAGGTAAGAAATATTTATTTTTCAGTATGACTATTGATAAAAAGAACCAGTATTCATTCCAACTAGTGGCAGCTATGTTTCATAACAAAGAATTTTTATTTGAAATTCAAAAAGAAAATATCCAGCGCGATGGAGAAGAAATATATGCGGGGTTTGATAGCTTGGTAATCTTACCCCAAGAATACTTATGAAATGGTTTTGCCAATTGCCCATCGAAATAGGTGTTCAGGATATTGTGGAGCTGTGATTTTATTTAACATAAGGTTAACTACTACGTTGGCCAGCACCATTTCATCCTTCATTTAGTGATGTTGCGGGATAACGAAAGGAAACAGTGTTTGGTTTTGAGACCGAGTAGTCGTCACCTTGGAGCAAGCAGGTACTATGTCCAGGCAAAATTAAGTTAATACTGCAGTCAAACACCTTGTACTAAAGGACATCACCCCAAAAGTACTACCTCAGAAAACGGCCTTCAATAGCCAGAAATGTTAGAAATATAATTAATTTATACAGACTTTAAATGGAACTTCAAACTTTAAAATATTTTTCTCAAAAGTAGCCGAAGTGGGCATAGTATCTCGGTGACGAATGTCGATTATGAGATTCTACCTGGGTGAATATGAATAAGTAACTGTGAAGATGAGGTGATCTCTACCAGCATGGATACATATCTATTTATGAGCAGATATCCTCGATTGGAATACGAAGAACGTAGTTGTCGGCAGTGTAAATTGTTGAAAGCAAACAACATAACCATGCTGCATTTCACAATATAACTACCCTGCCAAAAGCAACGTCAGATTTTGATGTGAAAACAAAGGGCGAGCCAATAAAACAATGCGTGCTGAAAGAATTTACGAAACGAATAAGAGTTGTTTTCTTTGTGTTCCGTATAAATAGTGAAAATGTCTGAAGTATTCTATCATATGAGACGTGGCATCTTATTATGCCTGCATGAACTTTAAACTTTTAGGTTCAAAGGAGGCATTAACAGAAAATTGTTACCGAAACTGATACAATGCTCTGGACTGGTCATTGGCTTCCAAGACATGAGAAAACGGTATTCTACTGAAGCCATAAAAACGTGGAAAGAAAAAAGGAATTCAGATTTCTGCATGCTCATTTTGTATCAACTATTTGTAATGCAAATATACTGGAAAATCAAAATTCTATGTCAAATTGCACAAAATTTCACAGAGACCATCGATATGTTGCATGATGCCTATCATGAGGAATGTTTGAGTCGAATACAATGTTACGAATGGTACAGATGTTTCAAATTGGGTCGAACCTCTACCGAGGACGACGTGAAATTCTGACTGCTACATCTATATCGACATCGACCACGTGGAAAAAGTGCAAGAAGTCATACGTCCAGACCGTCGTTCTGCAGTACATGAAACTGCTGAACATCAAAAAGGTTCGTGTTCAAGATTTTAACGGTGAAACTGTAGATGTAAGCTAAGTTTATGCCACCTCTGTTAACAGCCGAACAAAAGAAGGTCGTGTCAGGAGTCTCTGGTTTGTTACGTTGAGCTAATGCTGACTCAATTTTCCTAAAGCTTGTGATCACTGGTGATGGACATGGGTGTACAGGTACGATATGGAAACGAAGGTCCAATCATCACGGTGGATCGGACAATCCTCATCACGGTCCAGAGAGGCACGAGTGAGTAAATCCCATGCTAAAGTGATATTAATCGTCTTCTTTGAATGGTAGAAAATTGTCCATTCGGAGTTAGACAAGACGGTTCCATAATGAATGTAGCATTCTACGTTCAAATCATGCAACGATTACGAGAAAACGTGCGGCCAGAAATGTGGCAAAAGTCCTGGATGCTTTTGCATCACGATAACGCATATTTCCATTTTCCATTCATTGTTCAGGAGCTTTTGGAAAATCTCCTTAAGTACTTGTCGTCCCAAAACTGGCCTACTACGCTGATTTGGCACCAGCTAATTTCTTCCTCTTCCTTAAGTTGAAATCGACTCTCAAAGATTGCATATTCCAGACTATAGTGAAAATGCAAGAAAAATAGCTTCGGAGCCACTACGCCTTCCGATCATGCATTTCAGAACAGGAAGAAACGATGGGAGCGCTGTGTGCACAGTGGAAATGGGTACTTTGAAGAAGGTAGGTTTGGATAAGTGGAAATATCACTTTATCTCATAATTAATATCGTATTTTTGCACCGTGAGGAAGAGAATCATAACTTACCTGGAACAACCGTTAGTCAAGACAATAGTTTCCATCGGACTCCACCACACTCTGCCACCTGTCAAGCAGTTGTTGATTCCCCCGCTGAAAGAAGTCACCGGTTTTGGAGGCAAAGAACTGAGTCACTGTTCGTCACACGGCATCCTCATTTTGCAGTGTTTTCCCAGACAGGTGGTTTTGCAGGCTGAGAAAGGCAGTAGTCTGATGGTGTAAGATGTGGTGAAAACGCCGGATGGGGGGAGTTTCTCCCAGCTACATTTCTCGATCTTAATACAGATTCTTCTTGCCGTGTGTGGGCGCGCGTTATCACCGTGGATGAGCACACCCTTGCGATTAATCAGAGCAGGACGCTTTCCGACTACAGTCCGTAGAAGTTCAAACTGCTGACAGTAGATATCTGCATTGATAGTTTGGTAAAGTGGCAAGAACTCAGAATAGATTATCCCACGGATATCACACCAAAAACACTCAACATCACTTTGCACGAGTGAACATCCTGTTTTGGCACAGTTCATGTGGCCCTCTTTTCAGTATCCACTACCATTTGTGTGTAATGTTATGGTAGAGGATCCACTTTTCATCCCCTGTCACCATTTTGTACAGAAATGGCTCACGTTTGTGATGGGTGAGCAGGAAACTGCAGATGTCAATTTACTGCAGCTTCTGTTGAGGACTCAAAGTCCTGCAAATGATGATGAACGGTCGAATGCATGACATGGAGCTCGCTGGCCAGTTCTCCAACAAATTTGCATTGTATTTGCCTTTACCGCTGCTTGCACGGCATCATTGTCCAGCTGCACGGGTCTCCCTTCTCGTGGCTTATCGGTGAGGCTCCATGCCATACCATATGTGGTCTCCGACACTGTCATGATCAAACACAAGTGACACTCCCAAAACGTGGAGTGGACCGTGCTTCTTCTACACAGTTCTGCCCAATCAAGTGCCCTATATGACTCAGCTATGGTACATCTACTTCACTATTCGCTCGTCAAATGCCGTCATTGCAGCGGTTATAGCACATACGGCATTACTTATGGAATAAGCTGACATTTGCATTTTCTTCGTTATTTGCTATTTTGATATCCACCTTAATATAGCCCTTGTATTACAAAGAATTCAAGATGTCATAGCAAACGATAAAATATTTGATAGAACACTGCAAAGAGTATTGGAATTAGACTGAGTGAGAGTTAAAGCTCAACAAATCATACTAGGTGAAACGAATGACAAGGGTAGGGTGATAGGCATTAAGAATGGAAATAAGGAAAACAAAATGGGAAATTATGAAATATTATATTTTTTATGGAGAAGATTTCTGCAATTGATAATGACAAGATTTAAATGGAAGGGAAATACATAATGATGTAGTTTATGATAAAGAAAAATATTTAATTTTTACAATACTTTTCTTAGTTTACACTCAAACAGAGATGTATTCCTTTTTTGTTTTACTAATCTTTGCTACGTAAAGATACATAGGTTAATTGCAAAAGCTATAAATATTGTTACCTCACTTGCAAAATTGTTTGCCCGTCCTTAAATCTTGTTCTGGCTACGAGCCTGCATTCGATGGCCCCAGATGGACAGCCCAGGTGACTACTATCATTTGCTAACTATTTTGTTGACGAAAACCTACAATTGGACACCAAAATGAGATCTCTATTTGCAATAGTTTTTAAGATATAGACTAGTAGTTTGCATTCTAGAAATACTATGTTCCGGCAGCAAACTAATGCCCTTTCAAAACGTGTTTTTTTCAGATGTCCCCTTGTCTCAAGGGTACAGCGTTGGACTACTAACTGGGCATTCCACTAAGGTCTGTTTTTTTCTTTTATTTTATCATCAGAACATTATTTTTCTTGTTGTTATTTATGGATAAATGGTCTCTTTTGCCTGACTTCAACATTTTTAAAATGGCTCATGGAATTCCGAGTTTGGTTGGGCCAATGTTGGAGATTCGTTGGTTGGCACAAGGAAGGCCGACGGGCCAAACATACGGTTCTCCAACAATGCTGCCTCACCGTGGCCCAACTGTCTGACCAACGAACAGCCATCGTTGGCCCAATCTACATCGCTACTAAAGGATATCCTTGACACAACAAGAAAGGAAAACATAATGTACTTATTAAAAAACTTTGCCCTGGGTAGGAATCGATCCGAAGACTACTGATAACTCCAATTCGAAGCTATAGTCACCAGACCACGGAGTCACACATCCTAGCTCGCTTTCCAAGCGTTCACCAGATTGCAAGAAATGCCTGTAGTAAAAGAGTAGGAATTGGCGAACATTAGCTTACGGTAAAACACTACTGGAACGTGATGGGACTTCGTCGCATTGAGATTGTGGTATGAAATAAAATTAAAATAAACTTCAAGTTAACAAGCTTCCAGGCATAACTGCTTATTAAAACAAGCTTTAATTAGGTTAGTTATAAAAATCGAACCATTTATGTTGTTCCAACAAGTTTTTTTCGTGCTTGTTTGTTAAGTTCATTAAGTTCAACACAATATTAAGTTTGGCAAGCTCAAAGCAAATGACTGACAACCTTGTTGCAAGTTGGTATGTTATCTTGGAATGTTCTTGTGAATATCTCTGGTTTTATGTTGTTTAATTGAAATATTCCACTAATATTCGCTTCCTCTTTTCTATTTGTTTTAAGTTCCAGATGCTACTAGCTCCGTTGTTTCCATTCATCATTCATGGTGAGTTGTAGAGATACCCTTCTATGTGTGTGTCTGCTATTTCATGGATCTCTACTTGTTCTTTCTGACACCCTCTCTTCGCTTTGGAGGGATGGACTTTCCAACTTTCAAAAACATCAATTTTCATACTTTAACATATCATTTTCACACTTATGACACATGTTTTCAATTTTCTACATTGAAAAATTGCATTCAGTATTGCAACGAACATTGGTGAGTTGGGGCACCAAGGTATTAGCGTCCTTTCTGGTGTAAGCGCATCACAATGTCCAGGGCAAACATAATTTTACACCAAAACTTCTGTTCGAGGCAAGGAACGTTCTCTTGTCAGTGGTTTGAAATAACTCAACTTTCTCTTCAAGTGACCCGAGAAGCAATTCTTAAATTAGACCCTCGTTAATGTTCGATTTTTCGCATTTACAACTGCTCTTGTCCAGGTATATAAAAAGCGTTTGTGATAACAGCACAACAGGAAACCCTTGATATTTAGAATTATGTAAGAGGGTAGTGATTCGGCTATTCAATCGACTAAATGTAAAGCCGCTGCTGTAATAGATTTGTGTACTTTAAAAAGTACCGAAATATATAGCCAGCGATCGAAACATGTAACCAGTGATCGAAACATACAGACAGAGATCGAAATATATAGACAGCGATCGAAACATATAGCCAGAGATCGAAGCATACCGTATAAGCAGTGATCGAAACCTATAGCTAGTGATCGAAACATACAGCCGGAATCTAACCTACCATTTATATCTATATACGTCTATCATAATATGTGCGCGTGCTACCGCTTGAAAAACTACACGTACCTCTTCTGTTGTCTTCTTCCGGGGGTGGTGATGGCCTTCTGGGTGGTGATGGAGGTGATGGAGGTGATGGTGGCGATGGTGGTGCAGGGGGCGCTGGCGTTGGGGAAGATCTATCTTCTAAATCATAAAAAGAAACAGAAAATATGAATTACAGTACACTCCTATTATACGAACTACAGTACACTAACATATTTTTTACCTTCCTAAAAAAAAAATCTATCTTTCGTACCTAACAATGAAGTACATTGAAGATTGAAATTTTATTTTCCCAATTCCCTTTTCTCAGATAGCCAGACTTAAATTACGTCATATATTTTTTCCAGTATCGACGTTAGTTCTTTCGATATTTTTCCTTTTGTCTATATTTAGTAATAATTTTAGTTTCTGGATGAGAAAGGAATTCTATGTATCATTCTGATTTGTTGTTTTGTTTATTACTATTTTGACCCCCTTTATCGAGTGATTACTTCTTGCAAGGTGTTTTGTTAGCCGTAATACTTGTTTCTCTGGCTTGATGTTTGCCCCGGATCTCGAGGACTGTGGCGATGAACTTGCGAGTTCAGTAAGCCATAGAGTTAGTTAATTAATACTTGTTTCTGGAAAGCATATTTCGCATTTCTTATATGTTCTTTCAGTTTGTGATATCTTCTTTTTTGTTTTATTGATTTATCCTTGATTACATTGACAAGTTTCTGTATATCGATTTGAGGAATTATTATTTGTAGTTTGATAATTGCTTTCCTATGTTCAATGGTGCTATTCGCAAAAAATTAATCCTTTCCGCTTTTAGGAATATTATCTATAATAGAACTAACTTTAGGTCCACATCTTAATTCATTCAAACTCTCATACATTGAAAGTAAATAGTCACAATAAGACTTTTGGATAACTCTACTAGTAATGATTCTCAGGATAGTAATCTTTGATATGGTAATCCTGAAAACCGGATGCAAGACAGAATACGGAAAACAATATTTCTTCTGACGAAGAATACGTTTTCTGAGTGTCCTAGCCTCACATTATATGTATATTAACCTTGTTACAACATTACAAATTGAATGAAAGGGATAAAATTATCGGGATACCTAGTGTTGTGGTAATCACATTGTAATTGAGAGAACACGAATGCGTAAGCTAGTAGTGCAGATTTTACACGTTTGAAACTGATCAGTATTTTTTTACTTTCTTTTTTTAAAAAAAATAATTTCATTTATTGACTGAGCAGCCAGATATTGTGAAAATACGTTACGCATGAGGGATGACGCCAATCTGCGAGCACTCTTCCGGGAAAGATATGGCAAAGGGATCAGGCCTCTTCTTTAGGTATGATCCCGGTCTTCGCCTGGTGAAACTGAGGAAAATTCTGATGAAGTTCAATCAGGATTGCTGGTAGTGAAGTTCAAAATCGTGTGCCTCGCCAGAATTTTTAGTTTGGGGTGGGTGGGTGTAAAGTCAAAATTGAGAGGGTGTAAGAGGAGTTTTGCAAAGTTTATATATATTTTTTACCGTAAAAAAATAAAGTTTGGGGTGTGCTTGAGAATTTGGGATGTGACACCCCCACAGGCAAAATCACTGCATCAGCGCTAAGAAGAAGTCCACTGCCTTCAGTGATTCACAAAATAAAAATTCTTTCATACACTTACTGTTTGTAATATACGCCAAATACCATAAAGATAGTTACATTAAGAAATATTATTATATGTGAAACAATGTGAAGTTATTTCATTGTTTCCGACTTTTGGAGAGTATATGATACATGAGGTTATTAGGTCTCCAAAAGAAATAGAGGCCTGAATTGCAATAACAGAAAAATATGCATAAAAGAGAGAGAGAAAAAGAAAAACATAGTACTTGTAGACAACTGAACAAAGGGTTCGAACGGAGAGTCTTAAACTTTTCTTCTATAAAAAAAGCTAGTATGTATCTCTCTCTATCAGGAAAACACTAAGGGTTATGATATTCACAAAACGATCAACAAAATAGTGATTCTCAACTTGGATGCCGCGATGATTGAGCAAATGTCTCGCGAATCCAAAGAGATAAGCTTCCTCTACTCTGTCTGGAGGCTATCGAGAATTCTCCTATTACGGCCCATTTTGCTAGCAAGAAACCTGGAGATGATTCTGGAAACTACTAGCATAACATAGCGGACATCTCTCGAAGCTTCTGCTCTGTAGGATTGACCAGCAGTGTCACGAAACAAGAAGGCTGACAACATTTGGAATAAAGGGCAACAAGCACATTCGAACATTAATAAGGTGAAGAATTCTTACAATAAATACCAGTGAAGTAATAAGTTGCAACAAAGGCAAGGAAATGTAGAATCCTTTGCCATGCCGAAAAATATGCAAATTAGTAAATAAATACTGCCTCTAAATTTTAGCACTCTTCGATTTTTATTTATTTTTTAATGACATAAATCTTTCTTATTTATTGTAATGCTGAGCCTAGGAAAGGATACATTTAAGATGATACTGTTAGATTCCTTAATTTGAATTTATTTATGACATTAGGTATCTCAGATTCAGGCCGAGATAAGGGCCGGAGAGGATGATGTAAGGTATTCAGCTGTAGGGTCTCGTTAGTAGATTCCATTCTGGCCTTTGCCTGGTATGACTGAGGAAACCCTCTTGGAAAAACCTCAGTCATAATAGGCGGCCGCTGGTAACGTTCCCAATACCTTCCGATTGTTAAGCCAATGCTCTCTCTACCAACTGAGTTAGGTCGGGCCGCTTGGTCAGGGCCCTTAATGAGACCTTATATTACCACTTTGTCCGCCTGTCTGTTCACAATTTTTTACTCGGAAACTACGAAGATGGTTGAGGTGTCGTTGGAAAGCTCTCGGCGAGGCGAATTCAAACCCCCATAGACCATCCAGATTGGATGAACAGACCCTGGAATATCGGGGGGAGGATTTCATAGTAACTAGTGGGAAGAGGTGACAACCTTGAACTCAGGATCTACTAGGACTACAAAGATTGGCCCGTAGTACCCCAGTTATCGATGTTGCCAACCTATGCTTCCATTACGTTAGACGTAGCAGCACCAAACTTGACATAAACATTATTCAACACATTAGATAAATACTGTTGGTGTCACCATTCCAAAGCACCTCAGTTGTCAGTGTTGCTAACATAGAAATAAAATTCATTTTTCAATTTTGTCCATATCGTTAGATCTATCGGCACCCAACGTGGCATAAACATTATACGGCAACGGCAAAATAAAAAATTATTGTTCTTGTTCCCGTCTCTAAAGAACTCAGTGGTCAGTGTTGCCAGTCTATTTTATAAAAATGAATGTTTGTGTCTCTGAGGTGATATCAAGGGACAAAAGCCTTCGCGATAATTAGTAGAACCGCTGCGCTAACTTGCAAACTTACATCAGTAGTAGAACATGTCATATTGACGTCGATTTTCTCTAAAAGACGTTGTATATGGGTAACATGTTAAAAAATACTCAGAAGAATTGATCGGTATAACTGTGGTAGGAAATCAAGCCCGGATGTCTCGGTTAACGACTGAGTGCTCCAACAATAAATCATGACACCCATGCCCAATTTTCTATGTATATGGAATATTTTTAAGGCTCAGCTCAGCCAGCTATGCTGGTGTTGAAAGTCAAGGTATGTTGTTTCCTACTGAAATTTTAAATTTGTAGAATCTGTAGCTATTTCCGAACTTGTTATATCAATCGCGTGAGTTTGGTTAAAAAAAAAAAAAACTTCCTCTGTAATCTATGCACACCCCTTCAACATCCTCTAAGATATTTCCAGTTTTGTCTTTAACTCTCGCCTCCCCAGTATAAAATTTATAATCAGAAAGAGTGACGGAAACCTTGATTTAACATAGTTGGATTATCCTATTGTCAGTTTAACTCCTCTCTTGATTTGAGAATTCCTAAATAAACAAGTGACCTTTACAAGTATATTCCTTGTAAGCCACTACACTACAATAATTGGGTATCAAATCAACATCTCTTCGAATTATCTTTCATCTGTTCTTCCTTCTGTATACTTCGTGAGCACAGTCGAAAGGAAATGTCAAATGCAAAGCTATCTCATTTCGCATGATGTCACAGAACAAACACTCTAGCCCATAAATTACAAATCACAAAGCATCATCAAATTAAGTTCATTGCCAGGGGAATGTGCAAAACTACTTACGACGCGCCTTCGGCATGCAAAATGGGAACTTGGTGTATGCAAAAAAAGCGTTGGTGATCTCTAAATAGCCTGTTATTCACGAGAGGTCATACTCCAGAATTACCCAGACAGCGTGGGGCGAGATCGGAGTTCCTGTTTTGCATTCTATATCAGACTCTACAACCAATTCTCGCTTTTCTGTTCTGGTAAGAATTGAAATGGTGAAAAGAAATCTATTACTTACCAGAAACTCAATCTTTCTTTTACGAAACTTCGCGGTCAGGAGTTCGCGTTCGCAATGCCAGATTTGTTTGGGTACATATAAGTGAAGTGACTAACTATACAAGAAAAGATAAATAAATAGGATTACGTGATTTAACTCAAGTCATATAGGGATCTGAATCTTAAAATCATAAGGAAAAACAACTGGGTATTCAATATTTTCTTCGTATTACGAGCGAGGGGACGAAATTCGGGAGCTTCATACCACGTTGAGAACCGGGATATATTTTAAACCAATGAATTTGGAGGAATGTCTCTAAGAAATGTTTCACGAATTTTGTATTAACGTTTTGAAAATCCGAACTTCTTTATTCTGGAAATCATAATTAGTCGGCAGATTTGGGATACGTTAGGAATTGTCCTAAGATTCTGACTTTATGTAAATAACATTGCGAATAACAAATTTCAGTCAATTAAAAATTAATATATAAGGTCTTTGAAATGAGTATTAGATAAGGAAATGGATGAATAGTACTACATTTCATAAAATCATCTTCACATTTCTTTATATCATCATCTTCTTCATCTTCATCAACGCATTTTCACCAATAGATCTGAGTCTGAGCCTAAACTGTAAGGACTAAGGAGACTTCTTTAATTTTCCCTTTTATGAAGAGATGAAAGAACCTCACAAATTATGGTTATAGCATCGGCAGGTGAGGTCAAATCATGATTTTTTTAAGTCGAATCATTCAATATGTTTAAGAATGTTGCCTTGATAGAGAAGATTCTGTTAGTCTCAGCAAAGTCAAAATTATTGTTTGTAAATAATAATCTGAACATAAAGTGGCAATCTTAAAAAAAACATTTAGGGACAAGATGACAACTCTAATATGTGGTAGAAACTTGTATATGTTTGGGGGAAGTGCAGCATGCAGTATTATTGTTATTTTTTTAAATTGAAACCGAAAATATAAATCTCGAAATAATGCTATTAACAACTCCAGATTTGCTACGGATTCTCCAGAGGGATCTGCCAACCCCTTCTGAGTATTTCGTACATAACGTCCTCTCCAAACGTTGACATAACACATTTCACAAGCTGGAAATCTCAAAAGCTGTACGGATTTTCACACGTACAACAAATGGACACTGATCTTTGCTGGGCATGTCTACTCTAGTGTGAATACTTCACAGCCTTCTTAACATCTTCAGCGATTTTTCTTTTATCATCTTGTCTCAAATATGTTTGATTGAGGGGTTTAGGCTGTAGAGCATGCAGGATTTCTAATCCATTAGACATATACTTCTAATTCTCTAAACTCTTCAAATTTTTCTATTAGAGTATTGTTATTAGACTCTTCCCTCTCCCTATTATTCTTGTCTTATTTGCTTTCGTTCCCGTTGTTCATCTCTTTTACTTGTTTCTATTGATGTTGTCTAGATGTAGTTACTTTCCTAACAGAAAAATGATCGCAGGAAAATTTACATAATTAATTGTCTCCAGATCAAGGGTATAGGCAAATACTCTGGGTCCTTCGAAAACAAAGACCTTGCTCCTCTATGAACTTATTAATATATCTACAAGATTTCTTCCGTTCCATTCTTTACTTTCTTCTTTCCATTTGATTTAGAAACGGTAAGTCATAAGGACTTTTTAATATTTCTTGCCTTGAATGATTTAACAGATCTTATCATTTTGTACTCTTTGATGAATGTCTCCACTTATTCCAGCTAAAACAATACAAAAAATTCTTACGTGCACTTTATTACAATCATATATATATATTTGTTATTGCAGTGTTGATCCTTTATTTATTTGTATAGCGATAGAACGCTGTAATTGGGCATCATCCCGCTGTGTTCTCATAAATAAATAAATAAGTAAATAATCATTGAGACAGTGATCCAACTTATTACAAGATCCTATCACAATCATAAAGTATTACTTAAATCTCCCAATCATGGTTTTGTATAAGAAATCTTAGTTACTGCAGTATTTTGTGTTGCAGGACGAGTATGCCTTGGATAGGGCGACCATTCACCTTCCTTCCCGGGAGTTTCCGCGGACTAAGGCATTTATACTCAGCTATTTTTACTCCTAGGTTTGAAAACTAAATATTATTCGAAAATGTTTATTGTTTCATTTAAAAAGAAACATTCGGAAACGTCTTCTGTGCAGGGCTACCAGATGGTCCTAATTTTGTATTCTCTATTTTTTTTCTCTAAATTCTTGAAATGTAATCTTATTGTTATCACTCTTTTCTAACATCACATTAGGAATTTTCTAATTGACTTAACTGCTTGTCATTTCTAAACTCCAAATTCAAGGATTATAGATAAAAGTATAAGTTAATCTTTCATGTAGAGGTGGCTTAAAGAGAAAAGGTAACCTAATTTACTATTGGAACAATTTACAAGAGATTCCGATTCTCCCCGGGATCACGGGAAAAAAATATGGTCACTTTAGCCTTGGACAAAGAGTGCACCACATCGAGGTGAGCCAGCACATATATAATAAATTCTCTATATATATTTTGTCTCTACTTAATGGAGAATAGATCACTTTTTTTCTGCTCGTGGTCACGGGTTCAATTCTTGTCGGGGTCTATTCAACGGAATGGTTCGGAGCCCACTTTACCAAAGACTGTAGGTCCTGTCCTTAGAAGCTCACTAGCTCGTTTAGGACGTTAATAACAATTCACTCACTTGTACTTTTTCTCCATTCTTTCCGTGTACGCGAATTTAAATTTAACGAGCCTAAAGGTCTTAAACATTAAATTCAATGATGTGACATCCAGGACATGAAGTCTGATTTTCTAGATTTTGAATTTTATTTAAGGTCTGTAGGCAACTTTGACTCAGGCCGAATGGATGATGATAGGATACTTGTGGCATCAAGAAACTGGGAGGAAACGGGAGAACCCTGAGAAAATCCACACACATGGTGTTTGTCCACTACAAAGCACACATGGCATAAGTTGGGAATGAACCCAAGACCCTAAGAACTAGAGGTAACCGCTCTAGCACTAAGACAACATGGAGCCTCTAATCTTCTACAATCTAATTAATCTTATACACTGCCGAAGATCTGCCAATTTCGAAACAGCCGGATGCTCTTCTCACACACATGAAGTCACTTACTTTGTATTTTCCTTTCGTTTCTTTCTTTTATATTTTTACTCGCTCTATTTTGTAATATTAAATTATTTTAAGTCTACTGTAATCTGAAGACCAATAAACATGTTTTTATTAAAATGTTTATTCAGTTGAAACTTGCTTAAGTTCCCTTGGTGAAATATTACTAAACGATCCAAGATTTACTATCAGTGTGCATATCAAAATCTATCATTTGAAAGCGAAGGACCCACAGACAGATAAAACTTATTTTTTTCTACTGACATCTCATGCATATATTCATGAGATATACTAAAAACATAACCTATTATAACGACATATTCGATATAAAATTTGTACGCAAAGAACTAAAAAAAAATGTTGAGGGGGAAACACTGATACCTCGTATCTACAATTTTTGTCACCTAAAGTTGTTGTTGTTTAATCACTGCAAGGAAAAGCATCGTCAGACTTTCCAGTTGAAACCTCGTAACAAGTAAACGGGCAATTTACGGCTTAATTTACTTGTTACAAGATTTCAACTGGAAAATCCGCCATTTTTTTTTCCTTTTCAATTATTATAGATAATAACAACTTTAGGTGACAAAAATTGTATATACAAGGTATCAAATGTTTCGTCCTCGCTATGTCACTTCTTGCTCCACCGAGAGCACAAAAGTTCAACATTTAATTGCAACACTTCAGTGGAGCCTATCCTCCCCCACAAATAACATCCTTTTAGCTCCCTCGATAACGTAGCTAACCAAAACTAAACTTATAATCACGCTCAGTCCGTCTGTCCCTGTCCAAAAAATCAAATGTCATGAACCACAAGGTGTAGAGAGTCGTTGTGTCGTTGGAAAGATCTTGGCTAGACTAACTTAGAGCCGCGGAACCGTCTTGATTAATGCAGTGGATCAGTGTTGCCAACGAATTATATTAAAATTTAACAATTTAAATTGACTCCATTACGTTACACATATCTGCACCAAAATTGGCATTCGATACAATAGAAATATAATGTGGGTGATTTCGTCTCCAATCGCCCTAGTTGTCAGTCTTGCCAACCTATTTTCTATGAAACTCAATGTTTCCAGTTGTTTCCTTTATGTTAGACGTAGCAGCACTACACTTTATAGCAACATTAATCAACACAATAGAAACATATTGTGGGTATCACCTTTCGCAAGCATCTCACTTGTCAGTGTTGCCAATGCATTTTCATTTTTTCATTTTGTTTCCATACCATGAGACATATCCGCACCAAACTTGGTATAAAAGTTATTCGACACAGTAGAAAAATGCTGTGAGTGCTCCCGTCCGTAAGCACCCCAGTTGTCAATGTGGTGAACCTATTTTTTAAAATAATGTTTATATCTGAGATGCTATCAAAGCTCAATTTATTCCATTTTCAATCCGGTGACACTAGGATGTTGTCATCGTGACCAACATAACTTTTTTTTTTATTCTAAATTTATTTAGACTTCTTTTTTAGTATAATGATGATGGATGTTCTGTCCAAAGATCCTGAGCAGAAGGTCCCTGGGCAATATGAACCAATGGTGGTTAGCCATTGCCTTATATTGGATGATGACGAGGTCTTAAGGACGAGACCTACAGTTTAACATGGACTGCGAACCACTTGTATCCCCGCCGGAAATCAAACCCGGGATCTCTTGATCACAAACCACCGAGCGTTACGACTCACCCACAGGGGACTCACTTTCAGAACTTAGATACGTTGTAAATTGTGTATAATAATATATCTAAAGGAAAAAATGCTGCTGTAATATGTATGATCAGTATAAAAGGCATATATGTACAAATTTAATTTAAAAAAATATTCAAACAATTTCTTTCTAATTGCCTAAATTTCGTACTGGAGAAAGTACCGACTCTTAGGTTTATTTTTACACATGAAGAAATTTTACTAACGCATTTATTTTTAACTTTCAGCAACTTTTAGGGTTAAATACTGGACTATATCTTTTAAACACTCGTAATAATTAATCACATAATATGGAGCTTATTATCAACACGTCTCTTGTCCAAAAGCCATAAATGTCGGGAAATCAAGGAAAACTTTTTGTCATACACTTCCTATTTTTCAATGAGGGAAAATCTGTACCCATGAATATCTTAGAAACAGTACTAAAAGTTTTAGTTTACCAAAATTTTCCATTTTTGTTAAAAAAAAAAAAAACTGTTAATTACTGTTTCTATACACTTATTTCTTTTGATAATTAAATGATTTTAAACTTTGCTAATATATTAGAAAATAATGAAATGAACTAAATCATGCCAATATTTCAATTTTACACTTTTGTGGACAAGGGACGTTTTGATAATAAGCTCCACAATTCTTATTGATTTTGCACCGTGGACATAATGTTTATTAGTTCAGTGAAATTTTAATACCCTTTATCACAATAAACTAATTTTGAGACTTACCGTCATCACCATTTCCGTTTTCGTCATATTCTTCATAATATTCATAATTATAGTCATCATAATTATTTCCATCATCGTCCTGAGCACGAACACTTGTGCATAAGATCCCTATCACTAATAACAACAATAATAACAAGTTTCTAGAAATTGCTAGTCTGACCGAAGAACCGGCCACAGAGTTCAAAAACAGCAACATTTTCGTGTTTTGTTCACTACTTTTTTTTTTTTTATCGTTGCACGGAACACATAGATTTCGTAATAGAAATCACAGAAAAATATTTTTAATAACAAAAAAAAGTCACAACCACTAGTTTCAAAACGGAATATAAAGTATTGTGTGTGTTATACACGTAAGGTGGGGGCACCTAGCCCCCCGGCGGATGCAGTAGCTACTGCTGCTTGCTGCAAGCCTAGCTACTGCGTTCCGCTGCGCTCTTGTTTGACGGGAACTTGACACAGCGCACTCAACTTGAGACGTAAGAGGTCGACCAGAGTTCAACTAAAATTTATATACATGGACTGGCAGAGTTTGAGGATGGCTTTTTTTTTTCAGGGCGGAGCTTCAAAACACTTCTTCTAGACTGTTCCACACACATACTGTTATTCCCTCACTCACACACATACAGACACACATATAAACACACGAGGGGTGAGATGTGGGTGTGAAAATGAGCATGTAGCAGTTGAAGGGGGAGGGAAGGGGTTAGATGTATGAGAAGGGTGGGTGGTGGGTGGGATGCGACTGCTCAATGTCTGTTGCAGAGATGCAACATGTCACATATTCTATATCCTTTCTCGCTCTGGGTCATTTCACATCAAGAAGTTTTGGAATGAGAAGACTTCCGCTTGTCTCCCCCTCCCCAACACATACAATCACTATTTTTGTGTTTGCTTTATATGTTCGGTTTTACATTTCTTTTTTAAGTCTTGTGTTTGTCGGAACATAATATCACTTATGTAAGAAATCACAAATAGATTTGTTTCTTACTTGTCTGGAGAATCCTGCGAAGTAGGAGAGATATAACATTTTTTTCCCTTAAACTGTTGATTGACTGGTTGAATTGTTATTAACGTCTTAAACAAGCTGGTGATCTTCTAAGGGCGGGACCTACAGTCTTTTTTTTTTTGTAACGTGAACTCACTTGAACCTGTGACCACGCGCACAGGTTTATTTATCTGTAAAATGGCACTATACAAGGTTGGAGTTACTAGTCTTACACCAGCCGCCTTCTCAGTTCTTGTTATGGATTCGTAGTGGCGTTTACTTTATACAGCAAAATTGATCAGGTGGTGTACAATATATGCCATTCGTCAGCAAGGACAATATAATATGGGGCAGTCTCTTCACTATCATTAAAGAAAGAAAGAGGGGGCAACTGTACTCATCAACATACAGAAAGGGGAGGGAGGCAGAAAAATGATAACAACTGATCCTCTCCTCCGTTCAAGCTCAAAATTCTTCCCTCTCCCCACCAAGCCGAATATAAACTTTCGAAAATAGTACTATAGTACTAATGGGGTTTTGAAGCACTTCAATTGCTTCCTTATTCTGACTAGTCTTCGTTTTTTGACTTCTTCCTTGCTCATTGGTTTTGAAGAACTTTCATTTCTTTTTCTGTTGTATAGTTTTTTCGATCATTCATCCATAAGTTCGTCATCAGGAATCATCTTTCTTAGTGTACAGATTAAATCAGAAGAGGAAAATGTTCACTCTTTTCTGGAGGACAAAGTTATTTCATTGAATGTTATTGAATTCAATCGAAAAGAGAGACTTTGGATAGAAAATGTGATATTTTAAAAAGGATTCCGATGTTTTACGGTTGTAATTTATTCTTCACTAACTTTGGATAGAAAATGTGATATTTTAAAAAGGATTCCGATGTTTTACGGTTGTAATTTATTCTTCAAACTTGAAAAGGCAATTTCTCATCATTTTAGAGTGGTGCACAATGCATTATGGGTACTAGTCAAGTTTGTTTTTCCCCATTGGTTATCGCGAAGGTTCGCGGCTAGTTAAAAATGACAACAGAAGACCTGATAACTTTTTTTCAATGATAAGAATATACCAGACGACGTCAGGAGTAAGATATATTCCATAATCTTGAATGTTGTTTGTTCTCAAGCACCTGACGGGACGAAGAGACCCTTTCGAAAACGTTCTCTTCCAGTTGCCCTTTTAGCCTAATGAATAAAGCGTTTGATCAGTGGCTAGAATTGATCACAGGTTCAATTCTCACAGAAGTCAAGCGTTCTCTCTTTTTCTTTTATAAGTACATTACTTCTTCCTACTTATGAATAAATGTTGCCTTTTGCTTCTTTTTTACATTTTCAACATTTTATTGCTTCGTTTTCATGTTCAAAAGATGAAAATTTCATCTGAATAGATCGAAATTCGTCTAAAAAAGATCACATTGTAATGTAAAAGAGCTACCATAAATTCCAGCTGTTTTCAAGTGCAAATTTCTCGTCTTATCTCCGACGAAAATACGCTCCATAAAGAGTCTGGCCCCTCTTTCCTCTCTTCTGAATTTCGGTGTGTGTGAGAGTACGTACAGTTTTCGGGTGTACACAGTCGATAAAGATAATGAAAGAGCACTACAAGTTTACTCTAGAGTTTATTTATTTATGATTATAGACTAGTTACGGGACTACATCAATGTGTTCAAGGGTATCTTCTTAAATATTGCATTTTTTTTTGTTCTCCTCCCTCTTATTTTCACTGAAGAGTTCGAGAGAAGAAATTATTTTATTATTTTAAATAACAAAAACGCGTTGTTTTGTATTCATTAATCACAAACTGAGAATGGAAAGTCTGTCTGATAAATTATTACTTTTACTACACGGTGTCACTAAGGTCAAATACTATCTCATTTGACCTTCACACTTTCAGTACTATCATCAGTTTAATGTCCTTCGAATTTTAGTGCGTACATTTATTACTTGTTAATTACAACATAACAAATTGACAGGAAATAACCTATATGCGGTATTATCATTCTTCATCATTTTTTTTTTAAAAAAAACAACACATTTCTGTGATAAGTTGGTCAGTCACAGTACTAAGCGATCAATAGAAGAATTACAACGCCAAATGAAGGGTGGTCGCTTACGAGAATCCAGATATTCTCGTCAAGATTCGAAATCCGATATTAGAGATTCGGATTCATGATCGTAGTATTAGATATTAGATTCTAAATCAAATGCATTAGAACACGATCATATCTACAGCTTCTAAATCCTGATATTCCGAACCAGATCCCAGATCAAAATCTTTTGGAAGTACATGCAAGTAATATTGAGATTCGAGATCCTGATATAGGAACCAGATCCGATTCCAGATCCATTTTTTTTTATCTGGATCGCAGATCCAGAAATCTGCAATAATGTTATTCATGATCAAAGATCTGGAAACCAGAATCAAGATCATATATAATCAAGAATCGATATCTGAAATTCCAGTTCCGGATAAAAAATAAAATAGGAATAACCACATCAAAATTAGATATCTAAATTTTAAGATCTGGATTGGAGATGATCCTCAGGTTTCAGTTACAAGACCTGAAGCTTCGAATCTGTATTTGATTAGGATATCAGCTTCCTAATCCGAGATCGAATTCTTGGGATTGAGATACTGACAACAGAACCATATCTCAGTTCAAATTTTGTATCCGGATCCGGGATCTAGATATTCTGAATTCGATTCCAGATTAAAACTTCGTAACCGAATCCGAGATTATATTGTATTATACTCATCAGGAAGTGGTATTCAAAATTTGGGATCCAGATCCAAAATCATATTAATTTCAAGATACAAGAACGAAAATTTAGGTTGGAAACTGGATGCGAGATCCTGTTATCTAGAACCAGATTCGAGAGAAACTTTTGTGTTCGGATCCGAAATTCTGATATTCGTAAAGTGACAACAAAAACTGTCTTTATTATTGACTTTATTCTTTTCGCAGATTGTATTGTCCTTTGGAAATAAACGACAATGTTTGGTTTATGTTTTCATTGCAAGACCTTTTTGAGCAATCTATATTAGTAGCATAAGTAAGCGACAAACACACAGGATACATTTGCAACAATATTAGATTATGTAGATTCACTGCACATTTAACAAGACATACTGCATATAACGTTCATAAACCTTCTCTAATACATAATGTAAGACAAAGATGTTAATACAAGCTTTCTTACACGTGTACATGTTTTGATTTTGTATATCTCTGTAACCCTTTGCTTTTCTCCATAAATCATTTTCCCTACCTACCCTTCGGCGTCTTACCCCTTTTCCCCGGTTTACAAAATGTATTTGGTTTATTTTGCACATGTGGTCTAATGACACAGAAGTTGTTAGTTCTGTATACGTACTTATTTTTTTTCTTTTCATCCTAAATTCAACAATTTCTAACGTCAAAACAAAATTCGCGTCGCCTGCCCCGCTTTTACCTTACACATGCACAAACAGTTATTACGGTAGAAAATTAAATATAATGCTATAAAGTCAAGTTTATTTAGGTGCAGCAACTTTTCATAGCATAATTTTTTACTAGCGAGTGAGCGTGAAAATGAGCGTGAATTTTACACTCAGAACTCAGTTTATTTTTGAGCGAAACTCACGCTTAAACTGATTAAGATATGAACGCACGCCATTTAAGCCTCACCAAAGTCGAGTCCGCTCATACCCAACCATGGCCTTTTTGTTTTGTACGTAACAAAACGTTCCTACAACACGGACGTGTCTCTGTGGCTCTCTAGAATCTATGTCAAGTTCTACATTTTTTTCTCGAAAGCCTGAAAATCAATTAACAAAATATAGAAATTTCGAAACACAAATATTAATAACTTCCCTATTTATTGATTTCTCTTTTAAATTCAAACAGTTTTTGAATACAGATAATTCCAATAATTTTTTTACCTCTATTTTTTTTGTATACATGCTAATAAACAGTCAAAATACTGAAAATGTTGGCAGCCCTTGTTGTCTGTAACAATTCTTTGACGATACCGGACAAAGCCCAGCAGCAGTGGAATCTGTCAAATTCTGAGACATTTTCACCTCTATGTTTTTTCAATAAGTTAAAAACGGATGCACAAAATACTAAACTTCTGAAACTTGAATAACTTTTCTCTTTTTTTTTAAGTAAGCTATCTTTAAAATTCAAACGATTTTGCAATATACCCAAAATTCTAAGTCCTTTTTACACAATCACATGATTTCCAAACCCTGAAAATAAACCCTCCAAAATCCTGAGTTCAGTTATCATAATTCGAAAGGGGAAGCTCAAGTTTGCTGTTAAATTAAATCTTTAAAATCGTTTTGCAGTTTTCGAATTCCCAATATTTTCTTTTGCGGTTTACGAATTTTATGGGAACGGAAGGAGCGATCTTATTAAACCATGGGGCAAGGCAAGAAAATATTTATGTTGAACTTATTAGATATGAAATACTTTGTAAATTCTATTTTCACCAATATTCTGACATAACAACTAGCCTGTTAAAATTTTTATTGACGTTGCTAGAAATTCCCAGTAAAGTTTGGCAGAATTTTTAGTATTTCATGTTGCTTCACTAAAAATTTAGGAAAACCCAGAAACTCTTCATATGCTGAGGTGGATATCTACAGTTTTCAGTTCTTTGCGCACATGCGCAGAATGAGAAAAAAAAGTTTCCTATCGTAACTGTGCATGCCAGTATGATCACGTGTTTGCTGCTGCCCAATCCTTAATTGACAAATAGAAAAGTGATTAAAATGTGGCGATCATAAGTCGAGATATAAACTTAGTTTGTCTTCTGATACTCTATACTGTTTTGATCTACTGTTTTCTTATGACTGGCAGCTTAGTTCAGCCGGTATGGCGCTGGCTGGACTTCAATCTGAACAACGCGTGTTCAAGTCTCTTTTCAGCCTTCTTTCTTTTCTTGAAAACAGAATGACGGAAGATATTGAAGATACTGGAAATTTCCAGAAGTTGTGCCTAGTGTTGGAATGTTTCGAAAACATTTTCACAGTGTAGGTTTGAAGGGGGGGGGGGGGGGTTAAAATGACTTTCGACTTCCCTGCATTCTTATGAGATAAAACTATGGAAAGAGCACGTGTTTTCGTAACACCGTCAGCCATAAACTGTATTGTTCTTATCAGAAATTATTCTAAACATGATGTGCTTCACTGAAGTGTTTAGGCCAATAACATGAGTGGCTTTGATTGACCTTTAGCATGCAGATGTTCGTTTGTATAACCTTTTACTTAAGCACTTGGAGCCAAGGCTATCTGAACGTCGGTTTCTTTTCTAGCACATATATCAACAGATGGTTTACTAACAGAACATATAAAGAAGTGGTTGTGTTTTCGAATTCAGACGTAAACAACTACAGTACATATATAAACTTGTTCACTGAGAACGTTATGAATCATTAAAACCGGCAAATAGCGTTTTTGCACCCAACTCCAGCATGTTTCTGGTGACAGCAATCTGCAAATGAAGTTTTATAGCGCAACTCAAGTACAGTATTCTACGTAATGTTCAAATGCAATGCTGCTCATACATACTCAAACCTACAGAGTTCAAACTTTCAGAAAAGAATATTGTTTCGAAATCCTGTAGTACTGTTTATGTAGCTTTATTTAAAAAAAAAAAAATCTATGTTGTTCATTGTTGAAATCGCTTGATTATTGTAATTGTTATGCTAATTCTTAACACTGCAGCTGTTCCATACAATAAATAAGATTGGGTCCCAGTGGCCGCTTATACTAAGATTTTTCAAAGGTTTTCGTAACACAGGCTATTGCCGGGATGGTACGTTGCAAAACCGACTACCTTCCAATATCCTGTCCCTTACCCTATTTCGGCCTGAGGCCTTAAACAAGTTCAAATATTAAAATTCTTCTCTACTGACAAAATTTTAAAAACTTTGTATTAATTATGGGAAAGTATAAACCTTAACTTTTCGGTTTTTGAAAACCAAAATAAGCTTTTAATTTAAAACCCCGGTTTTTAGTTTATATTTAACAATATTATGTTATTGAAAAAAAACAAAAAAACAATTTTATATTTTCTATCGAAACCTCTCTTGTTGTTCAACCTTAGTTCTTGTTAAGCTTTGGTATTCATTACAAATTTTGCGATCTTGTATTTGGAATTCCATATTTTTACTTCAGTGCCTTTCAAAAATAAATAAATAAATAAAATAAAATAATTAAAATTTCGAAACACCAGGTTGTTCCGAAATAAATTGCCATTTTCGTATCGCATACTACTCTGAGTTTAGTAATGAAATAAACATACCAGCTTCATTCAAAATAGTCTCCGTCTGCAGCGACACAACTCATCCAACGATTCACACAGATCTCAATCCCGTCAGTAAAGAAACATGACTCCCGTGTCGTAATGACAGAGGTAATGGTTTCACCAGAAGGAAAGATTTTGTAATGAACAACACCCAGTTAGTTCTCACCACACTGACAATAAAATGGTTATGACGTCAACTTTGGCTTTGGAAAGTGTTTGGGGTTTTTACCAACGTCCAACCACACCGCTAACTTCACTTGCTATTATTGTACAGGATCAACACCTCATCACACTTCATAATATGTCATTGTGGTGACGTACCAACAGGTTTTTGCTTGTGACCAGCCGCTGGTGCTTGTGGTTGTGGTTCTCCGTCAGTCCATGTGGTAATCAATTGTCCATTATTTTTTCACTTTCTCCGTTTACTGTAGATGATCCGAAACGGTTGAACTGAAATCGTTGAACTGTCGGGCAAGTTCTCGGTCCCCGGCACGAAATGATTGAAACCAGCAACGCATTGTTCTGTCATTGAGTCTATGTCCCATTGCGTCACAACATTATCTTCCCAATTACATTCCGTTATGCGATTATATTCAGATTATATACCCACGAAACCAAAAGAGCGAAATAGTCACTTCTTTAGAGTGGACTTTTCAATCGAAAAGAGTGGTTTTCAACAGAACACTCTCGCTTTGCATGGAAAATGTGATATTTCTAGATGGAATTCCGATGCTTTTGGATGTAATTTATTGTTCAAACTTGAAAGAGCGATTTTTCATCTTTTTTTTTAAAGTGGTATATTTCATTGAGGGTTCATCTTTCCTACTACTTATGAATACATGCTCTCTTTTGTTTCTTTTTACATTTTCAACATTTTATTGCGTCGTTTTCACGTTCGAAAGATGTAATTTTTTTTTTCTAAATAGATGGTAACTCACCTAAAGAATAATATGCCTACGTCCCCATTGATCCCATATTTTTTCGAGCGCAAATTGCTCATCTTTTCTCCGATGAAAATCCACTCTCTCCGTTCTCAGAAGGTGAAAAGTTTTGAGCGGAATTCCGCCTTTTGAATTTAGCGTGTAGAAAACGGTCGATAGGTATAAATTTTCTGAGTTCAATAAGTTGCACGATATCGACTTTATTTTTCTTTGAATGAAAGTGTCCGTCATGTGACACGTTGGGCGTCTCATTCTCCTGATATGTTACGCAATAAATCATTTTGTTTGAGGGACAAATTTTAATGCATTTAAAATTTCTGTGTGCAACTGTGATTTGCCCTCTTTCTGGAGACTTCCGGTATTTTCGGTAGCCATAAATTTTGCACCTAGACTCAGAGATAAAATTACAAGTGTTCCAAGGGAGAGAAAATTTAGTTCATACGTAAAGGGCAAGAAAAAGTGAGACAGTAAACAAAAATATTAACATTTTGGATGATACATTCTTCAAAAGAATCATGTTTTTTTTTCCTTCTAAACTTGAACCACCGCTTACGGAATACTCTATGTAAATTTCGCCACTGTCAAAACTAGTACGTTCATTGAAGATTCGCCTTTGATTAATATCGATGACGAAAAGGCATAATTTATAAGTGTTTTATTTAGTAATTAGGGAAGAGTAAACGACGAATTCTGAATAATTGGCTGACGACTTACAAAAAGAGAGCAGTTGGCTATAAGCAGAAAATTGATAGCGATTATCAATAAAGATTTTCATTTGCTACCAACCTGGATAAGTAATTAAAGTGTTACTGTTCTGCATATTACATCAGAGTATACAGCCGCATGCTCTAATTCATATTAGTACACGTCTTATATTTTTGCATGAATCATTATCTGGAGACAGACAGCGGCAAGGATCCACCCCTCTAAGTCAAACTCTTCAACGACAGCGACTGTGAAATTACTTGCTCTTTCACGAGACACTCAGTGGCCCAGTAAAAAAAAAAAAATGTGTCTTCCAGTTCGTATATATCTTTCTGCGACAAGAAATATTCCAGGATGTGTGCACGAAACTATTTCAAGGGAGTGCATCTATCACATATCTAAGTAAGTATGCATCTAAAGGCAAAAATTTGCAATACACATGCATCTGTGTGCCCTGTCACATATGTGCAAATAACGTAACTTTCGAATAAAACAGCTTCATGTGATTGCAATTGGAAGTTGGTGACAGACAAATAGTTCAAAGTTCACAGCAATTCTGCCAGCCCCAAACGTGCTTCATACTACCTCTTTTTCTCTCATGAAAAGCGATTTCATTCACAGCGACTCACATATTAAATATGAGCTCCAAATCTTAATGTCCTTCTACAATATTTCAGATCTAGATTGTACCCGCCCCATGCCACTGTAATGCAATACCAGTATTGTCACACTTGAAACTAGTGTTCGATTTGCCACGGGGGATGCCGGGGATCTTCCCTGGTGCGTAAGCATTTCATCAATAGTTTTTAATTCCGAATATCATCCCAACCAGGGATAAAATCTTTTGTGTTTCTACCAAAACAGATAGTATGTTGAAACTTACCAGCAACCTTTAGCTTTAGGATCCCCCCTTCGTAATTTATAACAAATCGAACACTGTTTGAAACCGATCATGTGGAAAAAGCTATTAAGCATCTTGCGTTCCTAACTCAGAATAAAAAGAAGTTAGACGTTATTACCTCTTGTTTCTTATTTTGAGGAAATATTTTGTTAATATTGCAGTATTGAACAATATTAGCAATAAATGCATGTCTAATCTTTCGTCCTCAGAATTAACCATAAAATAGCCCCATGAATATTCGCAATTATGTCTAATTTCTATAAATAAATAAGAAAACTTCAAAGGCTGGAATTTGTCAGTTTTAAATAGACAGATCACATGAGATAAATACTTGGCTGAACGTATTATCATTAATAAAAAATCTGAACACTTAGTTCACCTCGTAAGCGAAAAATAATTTTTGTAAACAGGGATTCCGCCAGTATTTTCATTTTGGGGTGTGTGTGTGGACGAACAGTGTGTGACAAAAATTTTAGTTATTGCCAACTTTTGTACAGGAAATAATAACACGCAAAGAAAATGAAAATAATATTTACCGAACTCCACACGAATTGATTTGTTTACAATACTTCTCTTGGCTGGTTAAAACAACCAATTCACATGTTCATAGGTATGGATTACAGCTTCACCATACATTAAAGCAAAAAGAAAAGAGTGCAGTGTGTTCCTGGTAGGCGCTAGTTTCAAATAACAGCGAATTGCGAATCTTATAAACTGGTATAATAAGCACATTGGTATTTCAAATAAGCCGTCTTATCAGATTAAGATGTCATTCCAACAATCCTAACAAAGCATAACTTAATAGATAAAAAAATAACTTTACCGTGTCTAAGGCATACTATGTACACTCATATCTCCTCTATGTCCTGTTGACGATTTTCAAATCAGGAACTACAAGGGCTACGACGATAGTTGACGTGTCGTTAGAAAGATATCGTCGAGACGAGTTCAAACCCGTATAGATCATCCCGGTTGGATCAGGGTATTGGTAAGTCTGGAGATGAGGATATCACCTCCACTTATAGTAACTTTCAACTAAGGAACTACTAATAAGACTACAAACGTTCTTGAACTGTCGTTGGTTTTAGATTGAATGAGTCCCGATAAATGGGGTTATCCACTTCCCGCTAGTAATTTCCACCACCCCCGAGCTACAAAGGTGGTTGTGGTTGACATGTCGTTAAAAAGGTCTGAATGAGACGAGTTCGAGCCATAAGTCATCCAAATGGAACGCCCGGTGCTGAAGTATGATGGTAACACAGGTGCACAGTCGCGCGACTGAACTCCGACTTACTTGTTTCCTTATACGTAGAAAAGTTTTTTTTTTTAAAGAACATTTCCATCTATTGTAAAGTACCGGTTAGTATTGCAAAAATCTTTCCACTTTAAAAAAAAAAAAGAAGTAAATGGTGTAAGAAAAGACCTATATTTGAATTTAGACAGTCTTTGCGGGATCAGTCTAGCAGAGGCTGATATAAAAGGGAGAGGGTCAACACAAGTAAAATACTACGAGCAAGAAGAAAGCATGGTGCTGAAAATTCGCAGAAGAAAATAAATTTCCGAACTTACCCTGCCTCGTATCAATCTTAAACACAGTTATATTATTGTTGAAAGACAACAGGAAATAGTTTGGCATTGATAACTTCCATATATGACTTTTAGTCATATTTTTTAACTACAATATAACATGTTAAATTTATCAGAATGAAACTAATTCTCATAAGACTCCTTCAGCATTAAATCATAAGCATTAAATTAATATTATCAACATTCTTGAAAAAAAAAAGCTTTTAGTCTCGAGAGGCAAGTCTCAGTCTCGTCTCGAGGGATAAGTCTCGGTCTTGGTCTCGTCTCAAGTAAGTCTCAACGCATAATGTCTCGTCTCGATTCGAATTCGAGACGAGACCAAGACCAGTTTCGGTCTCGGTACCATGCCTAATTTGAATAAAATGTTCGTTACCGAAAAATCAAGCAAATGGTTCATCATTTGGTAATCACTATCAGTTTTCATTAAATTTCATTACTTGATAGGAAGATACAATAAAAATGTAAAAAATGTGTAACTTTCCCTGGAAAAACTGAAATTTGAAAGTAAAAATTTCTTCTGTTCGTCAGTGTTTCTTTATCGGATTTCAAATGAAAGGTAGCCATAGTTGTCTTCCATTAGAAGAAAAATCCGCAATTGTCCTCCATTTAAAACTTTACTGTCCTCCATTGGTAAAAAAATGATTTGGTAACCCTGCTTATTGCTCTCAATAAATACCTTTGCCCACTGCACGTGGCAATGGATTATGTTTTCATTCTTCGAATATTCAAACTTTAGAAAGAAAAAAATGTTGGAAAACATTGAGGCTGAAAGTCACTCGAATGATTTTGACAGACTTACTTGTAATAGATATCCGCTTGTGCTCCTTCCCCCGTCCTGTCAATAAAAAACCCGTTATGCACTGATTGCCCTCTCCCCATTTGATACGATTCAATTACTTCACTTGCATTGCAGTTGGAATGAATTGCCAAATGCGAGTAGCAGTTAAATCAGCACTCTTGCGGCCTGTGAAGAATATTAATCAGCCATTAACCTGGGAAGGACCTTCGCAAGGAATAAACAGCTGGGAATGTCGTCACTTGCAATGTGGATGGAATTCAGACGCGTCTAGCATCGGCTAGACACACACACACACACACACACACACACATGCACATTGAGAAAGAGAGAGAGAGAGAGGGGAGGGGGAATCTTTTAAGCTCATGCGTAAAATTCATATGCTACAGTCATAATTCATACAATTTTTAAGATTTTCCGTGAATTACAGCTGCTATACAAGTGAAGATCTGGGAGAAAATTGCCAAAAAGCAGAGATGTTTCAATGGGGAGGTGAAAAGATGAAAGAGGAACTTTCCAAATTATTCTCAATGTGCCTCAGGAAGAGAGAGATATCGTCAAATTGGAATAATGCTATTATTATTATGTTGTACAAGAAAAGGAACAAAGAACACGTCGAAAGCTACAGACCAATTAGCCTACTGTCCGTTCTATACAAAAAGTTCACCAAAGCTATTTTAAATCGCATTGAACGAGATTTAGATTTTAACCAGGGAAGGGAACAAGCCGGATTTCGCCGTGGATTTAGCACAATGGACCACATACAAGCATTTAATGAGATTATGGAAAAGACTAATGAATATGAATTTCCACTATGTCTGGAATTTATAGATTTTGAAAAAGCTTTCGATCAATATCCTTGGCAGCAGTACTTAAATCACTCGGACATCAAGGCATACATCGAAAGTGCATACATTAAATTCATACGAAACATTTACTTGACTGCTACATCTGTCATTAGACTACATCAAGAGAGTGCAAAATTTAAAGTTAGAAAAGGGGGTAAGGCAAGGAGATTTAATTTCTCCAAAACTATTTTCAGAGGTCCTGGTCTCCTAGAGGGAGTGTTCTAAAATTTAAACTGGAATAAAGTTGGAATAGAAATCAATGTCGAATATCTTCATCACCTACGATTCGCTGACGATATAACCCTTTTTGCTTCAAGTGCAGAAGAACTACAAACCAGAATGGAAAAGCTGAGTAGTGGAAGTTCGATGAATTTAAGTAAAACAAAAGTAATGTACAATCAATACGCTGAAAAGAAGGAAATAAAGATTAACAGAGACACAATAGTCATAGTTGATGAGTATGTTTACCTGGCCAGCTTAAAACATTGAATGCCAAATTGACTGATGAAATAAATAGATGTAAAATAGCGTGGAGTTCGTTTAGAAGACTACACTTTATTTTCAAAAGCAAACTACCAATGTGTCTCAAGTGTAAAGCTTATAATCAATGTGTCTTACCTGTGATGATGTACGGCTGTGAAACTTGGATTTTGAATGTGCAGACGACTCAAAGATTAAGAACACAAAGATCAATGGAGATATACATGTTAGGAATAACCAGGAGAGACAGGAAGACAAATGAATGGATTCGCGCACAAACAAATGTAGAAGATATAATCAGGAAATCAAGATTGCGAAGAAGATGAAGTGGAAATGTGCCGGTCACAATAGACGAACAGATGGAATATGGACGACAATTGGATTTCCAGAGAAAAGAAACGACCGAGTTGAAGTCCAAATGCAAGATGGGTAGATGAAATCAAAGTTTTTTTTAGGAGTATATGGTTACGAGTAGCAA
>JAGDQP010002111.1:66477-109593 GCA_022664845.1 Lepisma saccharinum
TAGTTTTTAAGGATTGACTGAATTATTACCTTAATAAGAAACTTAATGAACAAGTTTATAAGTACACTAGACTTACAATGTCTCAAATAGGATAGTGTACTACGTGTCTTCCGTTCTCTATCACTCTCTTTGAAACAGAGTGACACATTTTGCTTTTCATTTTATGACCATTTTCTAACACTCAAGCTCTGCGGTAATTCTATCTTTCCGCTCATTACCACTTTTTTGTTTTGGTCTTATAAACATTGTTCTTTATCATTTCACAAACCGCAAAGTCGCACCGGGTTAAATCGGGTGACGTTGGAGGCCACTCAGCGATTCATGTGTGAAATGTTTCATCAAGGAATTCCCGAACAGCAGTCTCATAGTGGAGCGGTGAACCCTCTTGCATCCAAATTATTCTGTTGAAATTACCCAGACATCTTAAGTTACGTACAATTGTGTTTTTTTCAACATTGAGAGGTTATTTTCCTGTCAGAAACGATAAAAATCAATGTCATATGACTGACAAAATGTATGTGTATATTTCAGTATGGCGACTTTTGGGTCACCTGTTATATATCTGTGAACTTCCTAAAGTTCCATACAATGCAAAATGAAACATGGTTCTTTCTTTAATGGTAGATTGACTTAAAAGTCCGTGCTATTCCTGCAGTGCAAATCACGCTGAGACGTCTTATCGTATCAATATTGCCGTGGCATTATATTTTATTAAATGATTTTATTTATCTTCAAAATTCTATCAGTTCGTTTACTTGACTGATTTTCCTCTAGACCGGAAAGTCAATTCCAGCACAATTTCTTCACATAGTTTTTGTTTCGCTTTGATTTGCTACAAGTAGTCGTATTTAATATGCAATGAAATTCATATAAGTAATCCAACGTTAAAAAATTGAAATAGATAAAAAAAATAAATAGAAACAACAAGCGGTTCGTAATCTTCATAGCAAAAGTTCGAGTAACCGCCATCAAAGAACTTTTCTGCTAAATTACTTAACCCACACAACAACTGAGAATGGTTATGGGGGATGCATATACAACAAACTCAATTAAATCTGATTCGCATCTAGGTTAATCGCTTAATGCAACTAAATAATAATAATAAAAAAAGTCAACATTTCAACGTTTTAAGGGAAGTACGAATGTTTAAAAAAAAGTTTTAAAGAAGCACTTTTGACTTAAATATTATGTTCTTGTTTAAAAATAGGGATGGTCAGTTCCAAAACTCAGATCCGGACATCCGAATCTCTTTGACCATTTCTATTTTAAACACATATTAAAAAAACAATTGTTTAAAATTAATTTCGTGAAGAACACAACACTTTACACCACATTCAGCAGTATTCTTGCGATTCAAACGAATAAAAATGTTTGTCAACAATACTACAAATTGATCAAATAACTGTAGAATCATGGTCTTACTTAGTTGTGGCGTGCTCCAGGCGAAGGTGGGAACAAAGCTGTAAATTACATTTCATTAATTTTTAGAAGCCTTGAAAACACTTCCCAGCTAAGTGTATAATTAATATCTTCACTTTGAACGTATTTAAAGTATAAAATATAATAAATACAAACTGCTATGTATTACTGTGCAACTTTTATCTCGAAAGGACTCTGACGTTATTCACGAAATTCGATAAACCTCATGAAATAAGTGCGAGATAACAATTTAGATAGTTCTCTACTTGGGTAAAATTTGTGAACGGTGTAGCTCAGCGCCGCCATCTTGGTATGACCTTTCCATTCATTTACATGGGAATCGTCTTATGTCTCTCAGAAGTAGAATACTCAAGTTCCGCTTTAACGAAATTTGCCTTGGTGGTTATTTTTGACTCTTGTAGAGTTTTGGTTTGTAAAGTTTTTTCAAATATATGAGTATAATGCATTATTAATAGTTTACCATATTAATCACAATATGTCAACGGGAAATTATACTGTTTGTGTGTAAAATATTGAATTTCTATAAAACAGCATGAGTCAAAGAAAACATGACGAAACACCAGGTGAAAAATGAAGTTAAAAATTACGCTCCTGAGAGACATAAAACTAGTAAAACAATTCGCACGTAATTTAATGGAAAGGTCATACCAAGATGTCGGGGGTTATCTACAACGTTAAGAGGGTGAATGCCGGTGAATGCAAGTGTTCACGAACATTGCATTTTGTTTGCAGATATAAGTGTAGTAATCAATGCATTTATATAACAGACTATTACTGGCATATAACTGTAGGGAGCTAATAACCAATGGGGGTGAGGTGAGAGTTTATGTGACGTCACAGGTGTCATGAACCAACGATAATGCCCGTTCTGGTGATAGTTTCAGTGACAGGTCCTGTACCAGTGACAGTTTTATGTACCGATATGTCAGGTCTTAGCTCCAGTGACAGCTCCTTAACCGATAATAGCTCCACTGACCGTTTTTGTACCAATGATAGCTCCATTAACAGTTTATGTACCGATGATATATCCAGTGACAGTTATATACCGTTGATAGTTGTAGTGACCGTTTCTGTACGAGTGATGAGTGATTATTCTGACAGTTCCTGTACCGGCGATAACTGCAGTGAGAGCCTCTATTTATACAATCGATTTGTTTCATGGTAATTCAGTATCAGTTCACATCAAAAGCGCAGCATGGAAGAAATCTGCTGGTGGAAGGAACTGTTACTGTTCATTTCTTTCTTTCATTACCTCGACTGCAAACAAGAAAATGATAAAAACTTGCAAAGAATGAATGTATAGAAATAAAACAGCATCTCTACAACACGTCTACTGCTAGCTTAGCCCCAGCCAGTGCCTCCAAACATTTCGGTGAGAATTGCAAAGTTAGCGGTGAATAAATAAAAAAGAAACATAAGTTTGTGATGAAGTTGGAAGAAATATACTAAATTAGGAAGGAACGGATAGAAATACTAAGAAGCAGTGTGATTACGTAAAGCACTGTTTACTTGATGGAACAGAAGCAGTAAATAAGATATCGTGAAAGGAAATAATAAAGAATGAGTAACAAAAGAAACGATGAAGAAAATGGAAGACATAAGAAGACGCAAACGGAGATACAGAGACAAAGGAGGACAAACATAGAGAGACAGAAATGTAATGCAATAGAAGACATAGAAAGATATGATCTGATGTACTGTACAAGGAAGCAAAAATGATGGACTTAGGAAGAATGGGATGCAAATAAGTCTGGTCGTTAAAGGACAAAAATTGGTCTCTAATTAGTGATCAGAAAGGAGAGAAGAAGCAAGTAGAAGATCTACACGAAACATCCTAACACTCACACATATAGAAGAACACTCACTCTCATAGAAGAATCACAAGTAAGCTAGCACGATAAAAGGTTAAAAATATTTCAAGAAGGCTCTAATTGAGATAATACCGGAAACAATATAGAATAGAAAAATACACTGATTAGGGTATTTGGGTACACCCACCACATTCGGCAAAACATAAATGATGATAGTGATTTAATGTTCGAACGAAAGGAACGGGAAATGACCTCGTGTTAAATATTCCAATTGAACCCCATAAAGGTACGTCATGGTTTCTCAATACCCCCAAGGATACCACAACACGTTCTGCATGTGTACCTGGTTTAAATCTTAACTACAAAATCAAAGCTTAACAACACAATTTTCCTGAGTTATCGTCTGTGGACAACGTTCCTGAAATATGCTGTAAATATTAATATTATTAGAGTTCTATTAAAGAAATAATTTTAATTTTCATCGAAATTTATTTTTATTATCAGACACGTGGATTGGTGTTAAGTCCTAGTTGCTTAATCTTCATGTCTTCAGGATTCCACCGACCTTCCTTGCCAGCATGACGAGCAAATAGATCAATCAACAGCGTCTGCTGTAGTAATAAGCAAACTCAGTGTTCTTTTTTGCTTCCTTCTTGGATTTTTCTGTAAGTTTTTTTTGTGGATACTTTCTTTCTCCTATGGCACTTAGTGTGCTAGCGATCTTTGACCGCTTCTGTAAGATCTGTATTTGTCATTATGTCTGGGGTGGTTGTGGGTGGAGGAAGGCCATTACATCACTTCGTAGAAAAGACTGTCGACATTTTCTCTCTGCATACAAATCCCTTGAAGCATACGCTCTGAGACCGAAAACATTGACTCATTTGTAGCTTCTGAATAGATATTCAAACTCCAGTTCACGTCGCCATTGAAGCAATTTCTTTCATTTTTTACTTACTCAAATATCTAGGTACTAAAAATAGGCATTAAAAATGACAAAGAACGAAAAATGCCCTGAATAATAACCGGACAAACTTTGACAAATAAACTTTTTCACAAAATAGCAAATATTATCACGATTCACGAATCTCTCTTTTTATGAACATACTTTATAACAGACATACACCGGTAGATGAACTTCTTGTATTTTTTTTTTCATTTCATTTTTATTTATAAGTTTAGCTGGCACACTGTAAAAAAAATTGGAAACACGTCTGAAAGGCGTCGCCCCCCCCCCCCCAAAAAAAAAACCCGAGAGATTTATTTTACACGGTTGGAGTTTTTTTATTTTCCCTTCCAGTGTGATTTTGGCACATGCGCATAAACAGGAAAAGCTTTCTTATCGCAATCGAATATGCAATCAAGTATTTGCTGCCGCCATTTTAATCACGTATTTTAAAGCCCTTACTTGGCAAATGGAAAAAGTTATTCGAACATGACGTAAGCCGTGGAAGTAACTTTGTTTATGTTTTCAAGGTTCGGCTGACGTATTTCTGACTTTCTATAGTATTATCTTCTTCAGTGGCAATTTAATGCAGTCAGTAACACGCTGGACTAACACTTCTAACTGTTTGAGCCGTGTTCAAATCTCGCTTTAGGCGTCTTATTTTTTCTTTTCCTGAAACCTGCAAAATGTGGCTGTTTTTTTATTAGAGTAGCTACAGAAAATTTACGTAAAATGCATATAATTTTGCAAAAAAAAAAAAAAAAAAAATACTAATTTCTAAAAAAAAAAATCTGAATTTGGGGGGATCTCTGCGTACGTCCCTGGGTCTGCATATCATGAGACGCAATGTAAAAATTAATTAGATATTGCTAGTTTGGGGTATACTATTTCTCGGAATTGAAAGAAAGCTGTTTAATTTTATTTTTTTAAAGAAAAGAACAGAGATTGTAAAAAAAGTAGCAATGGTTTGATGAAAAGTATGGCTATCGGCATTTAAGGAGAAGGATAGCCACCACATACATTGGGCTGTAGGAAATACATATTTATTGGTTTATAGGCGTGTGCGGGACCCAAAATCTCAGGAAAGGAATCGGTTAAGAGCTCCAATCCCAGTGTTAACTTTCAGGAAGTTTAATACCGATTTTGGGGGGAAGTCCTGAATCGAGAACCCCGAAACTTCGGGAAAGCAATTTCCGTTCCGAAAATTTCTCAATTTTGTGGAATTTTTCTTCCTGTACACTCTTACTTATGTACCAAGAAATGGATGGAAGAATTTCCAGACCAAAGGGAAGACCGTAACATGCTCTTACGTACATAAAAACACTCATTTTTCGCGAATAACGCATCAAAAAAACAATTGAAGTGGATCAGGTTTAACTGCGATAATTTCTTCTTGAAGCAAGTGTGGTTGGTGGCTATTCTTGTAGTGTGAGCAGTTTTTATGGTTTGTCAGCAACACATAATTCCCCCTACAACGGTTCCTTTTTTTTAAAATTATTTATTTTTTGTTTTTCTGCTCATAAAAGGGACGCCCAATTAACCACAGCTGTCGTATGAATGACTATGAACTTCCTGTGAAGAACTTTGAGCATTCTCAAGGTCCCTCCCATGAAACGATGATAGCTGCTTAAAAATACATTTTTGCTTGCCTGACTAAACTTATCAGTGTGGAACTTACAAAATTAATAACTAGAGGGAATTTTAAATATTAAAAAGATTGGTGAATTATCATTATTCCTCAGATTGCTTATTTATACACTTCCTAGACAGCAATAAATTCATTTAAAAAAATGTTTTAATATATCTCTATAGCATCTGATATTTTTTGTTTAAAAATGATCTCTATAATCTTTTCATAAAAATGTTTTAATCTCTACAGTTCCTCATAAAAATATTTTAATATACCTCTATAGCTTCTCATAAAAATGTTTTGAAATATTACAAAATATTTACGAAATATTAATTTGGCCTCTACTATGACATTTCAAAAATATTTTCTAAGATATCTATAAGACAATAAAAAAAAAAGATTTGAAAGGTGCTTCTAATCTCTTTAGAAATAATAAATACACTGCTCGCCATTAAAAATGCAATACCAAGAAGCAGAGAAAATAGCAGCTCTAAAGTTGGCAGCTATTTACAGTAAGGTATAATTGTAAAAGGCCTCTCTTCTCTCCTTCTTTACACACCTAAGATATCTAAAACTAGAATGTAGTCGCTGTGTGGATCCTACCAGATTCACACTCCACGTAACTTCGTAGCAATGCCCCAGCTGCTCATATCTCAAGGCGCGTGTGATTCTTAACTGATTTATGATGACCATATAGCACGAGTACGGACAGTTGATGTGCCCCAAGTGTGCTCCACGTAGTGGTGGCTACAGAGAAACTTTCCTAAAAGCCCGTAGAGTCAACTATTATAAAATTACTGCGACGCTTTTCAGCTTCCTAGGCAATTTATAATAGCGTCTCATTTACAAATAAATTGAAACAAAAACCCGAAAACTAGTTAAAAGGTAAAACGTATTTATTATCAGAGGGTAAAATATACCATATTTTCAACTAGATAATTATTCCCCTACAACAAGAAACCCGGCCATAGTTATATAACTTCCTTGGCTCATTAATTATTTATGGTCGCTAGGAAACAACAAAGAATAAATAAGTTGGACTGATACATTATTTACTTAATTAGTTGCAGATACTTTAAAAGATTGTTGTGCCGTTATTACAAAACATAAAATTCTTTCTAAATACTTCATAATATTGTTTTTCTGCTTACGCACAAGTTGGGGAAGTAGAGACATCTGTTGGTCAAAACCTCTGAACTATTACAACATTATTTCGAAAGTCGGCAATACACAAAACATCACAAAATAAGTTAATGATAGGGGGCGGATAGGGGAATGCCGACAAGATATGGTGGGTACCGGAATTATTCCGGGGCGGACCAAAACCAGTACTGCTGCCTTGGAGTTAGTAGAGAGATCTACAAAGGCTAGGGGAAGATAACCCCGAACAAAAATATAATGGTGAGGGGAAGCAGCATCACCATTACCACTCTGAGGCTGAAGATGAATGACATCGGCAAGGCTCAGAGATGGAAAAGGACGACATCTTGAATGTCTACCTGTACTGCGAGGCCGTAGAACTGACACCTCTACACCGCTAAAACATGTCAAGAAATAGTAACAGATGGTTCATGGATTCTCCTGGGGTAAAATATTCCGGAGGTAAACTAGTCCCTCATTCGGATCTCTGGGCTGGGACGACTTCAGGGGGCTCCAAGAACAGGATTAAGAAAGAGCTTAGAATAGGAACGTGGAACGTACGAACATTATACCAAACGGGCGCTCTTCAGGTGGCGGTACGCGAGACCGAGAAGTACGAGCTAGACATATTAGCGATACAAGAAGTTTGGTAGCAGGGTCAAGAACACATAGCATCCCACAGGACAAATACACTTTCTACTACAGGGGAACACAGTCTCACGATTTGGGAACAGGATTCCTCATTAAGAGCAGTATCCTTTAGGCGATTTAGAATGAAGAATTCGTAAACGAAAGACTATCGTACGTTACGATACGTACTCGATGGGGCAGCACGGTTTTATTAAACATCTATGCTCCGACCGAGGTGGCTACTGATAACGACAAAGATATATTCTACGATGAGCTAGAAAGGCTGACCGAATGCCGAAGTATAATTCGAAAATTGTGTTGGGTGATTTCAATGCAAAGATAGGGACGGAAGAAAAATATAGACCTCCTATCTAGGTATAGGCAAATACAGCCTTCACGAAAAGACCAACAACAGTGGAGAAAGACTGATAACTTTCGCATTTTCGAAAAACCTACTAGTAAATGGCACGTACTTTGAACACAAAGACATATGCAAATACACATGGGTATCTCCGGACGGCAAAACTCTCAACCAGATCGGTCACGAATTAGTAGATAGACGATATTGGATGAGTCGTCGTACAGAGGAGCGGCGTACAGAGGAGCGGAAGGTGACACCGACCATCTATTAGTGATCAAAAAAGGAAGGGAAATGTTATGCATCGCGAACAGAGAAAGCAAGGGATCAAAACAACTGAAATTCGAAGTTAAACTATTAAATAATCCGAGCATAAGAGCAGATTACCAACTCGAATTCTCAAATAGTTTCGAAATCCTAGCAGACTCGAGTAATAATAATGATAATAATAAAATTGATGTAAGTAAGATGTGGGAGTCAATTCGTGAAACAATTAAGAGCGCAGCGAAGGAACGCGTAGGTGAGAAGAAACAACAGAAAAACAAACCTTGGTTTGATGAAGAATGCCTTAAGCTTCAAGAAACACGAAAACAAGCCAGGCAACGATGGCTAAGTAATAAAAGCGAAGCAAATACCAACCACTACAGTAACGCGAAACGAAATGATACACTCTGGTTCAGAAACAAAAAGCGAGAATATCTGAGGCAGAAGATTCAGGAGATAGAGGAAAACGGGAAGATAAATTACATACGAGATCTATACAAGGGGGTAAACTCGTTAAGAAAAGGTTACTAGCCGAGATTAGGAATGATTAGAAATGAACGTGGAGATTTTCAGGCGGATCCGACTAAAATTCTCGATGTGTGGAAACGTTATTTCGACAAACTTCTTAATGTACACAACGGGGAACAAACAGAGGAATTTGAAATCCATACCGCAGAACCGTGGATTCCCAAACCTAGCAAGATCGAGATCGAAATGTCGGTAAAGAAATTGAAAATTTTCGAATCACCAGGAATAGACAATATTCTAGCCGAATTAATTACAGCAGGAAGAACGGCACTAATCAAGGAATGCTATATGGAGAAAGGAGGAGCTCCCAAGGGAATCTAAAACCTCTATAATAGTTCAGATTTACAAAAAAGGTGATAAATCAGACTGTAATAATTACCGCGGAATTTCGTTACTTCCAACCTGTTACAAGGTATTAAGTAATATTCTGTTAACACGCGTAAGTGTATATGTAGATGAAATAATTGGAGATCACCAATGTGGATTTAGAAGAAATAGATCCACGTTGGACCAGATTTTCACCTGCTACAAATTTTGCAGAAGAAATGGGAAAGAATGGAACGGTTCACCAGCTATTCATTGATTTTAAGAAAGCATATGATTATATCAAAAAAAAAACTTAGACAGTATCCTGATACGATTTGGAATTCCAAAGAAATGGTTCAACTTGTGAAGATGTGTCTCAGCGATCCCATAAGCAGAGTACGGATAGGTAATAAATAATATGTCAGATAGTTTCAAGATTCGCAATGAATTGAAATAAGGCGATGCCTTATCACCACTGCTGTTTAACTTTACGTTAGAATATGCGATTTTAAAAATTAAAGGGTTTGATTGAATGGTTTGAATCAACTGTTCGTATACGCGGATGATGTAGATTTAATAGGGGACGATATAGATACACTACAAAGCAACACCGATGTGTTAGTAGAAGCGTGCGATGAGATAGGTCTACAGATAAACAAAGATAAAACAAAATACATGATAACAAGCCGAAACACAATGAATGAAGGAAATAAAAACATAAGTATTAGGGATGAGGTAATAGAGAAAGTAAACAAATTTAAATACTTGGGGGCATACGTAACAAGCAAAAATGAGGTCAGGGAAAAAATAAGAAGTCGTTTAGTATCGGGGAACGCATGTTTCTATTTAGTCCAAAATCTTCTAACATCGCGATTAATATAAAGGAATTGAAATTGAAGATATACAGAACGGTTATTCAACCGGTAATACTTTACGGTTGCGAAAGTTGGAGTACGACCCTAGCAGATGAACATAAATTACGTGTATTTGGAAATAAGGTTTTGAGAAAGATATAGGGCCGAAACGGGACGAGATAACTTGATAGTGGAGGAGACTGCATAATGAAGAACTCCACGGACTGTACGATTCATCAGATGATGTAAAATTAATGAAATCGCGACGACTAAGGTGGGCAGACCATGTAGCTCGGATGGGAAAAAACGAAGATTAGATTCTATCCTGGTTGGAAGGCCGGATGGAAGGAGATCATTGGGAAGACCGAGACGTCTTTGGGAGGACAAGATTAGAAGAGATCTTCGAGAAGTAGGTGTTCGTATAAAAAACTGGCTTGGTATTGCCCAGGATAGAATCCAATGGCGAACGTTTGTTACTGCGGCGATGAACTTGCGAGTTCCATAAGCCATAGAGTTAGTTAGTTTGTTAGAATACGTGATTGTCTTAATTGCCTTACAGGGGCATAGCACAATTAGCAAATGATTATGACAATGATGCATGGCAACGTGGCGACAGCGGAACAGAACTGCCGAAGGTAAGTAGCTCACCACTGGCTTTCAGAACGGCTGCAACCCGGCGAGGCATAGCGGGGATGAACCCTTGGATGTCCTCCTGGGGCATGGCAAGCCACGCGTCGCCACACGATGCCACAGTTCATCAACTGTAGCTCGGGGAGATCGCTGGCGCGAGGCGTTGTGCAATCATGGACCAGACGTGTTCAATCGGCGAGAGATCAGGTGAACGCACCGGTCAAGGAAGCAGGGGAATATTTTGTCCAGCCAGGAAGGTGGACCCCACGTGCCACACGTGGGCGCGCGTTATCCTGCTGTAATGTTGTCCCCGGCAGGGTATGCACTAAAGGGACCACAACCGGATCCAAGACATTGTCGATGTACCATTGGCTGGTCACATGTCCGGCAATGCGTAGGAGACACGAACGGGCACGAAATCCAATGGCACCCCACATCATAACACCCGGTGCCGGACCGACGTGGAGGTACAAAACACAGGCGTCACCCATCATAGTGCCACGGTGCCGCCAGATACGGATGCGGCCATCATGATGCTGCAGACAGAAGCGCGATTCGTCTGAAAAGAGGATGTCCTGACATTTGGCTATCTATGCACGATTTTCGCGACACCATTGTAGTCGCTCATACCTATGGTGTGCAGTCAGAGAAAATCGCAGCAATGTGAACCGTGTAATATGCCCCACTCTGCCAGACAACGTAGAATTGTTTGTGGGGGTACCGGGCGCCGTGCAACACCCGCTAGTATTCGAGATGTAGCTATTCGATCCGCCAGAGCCATACGTACAATCCGTCTGTCCTCGCGACCGATGATATGAGGCATGTCGTTGCGTAGTACTTTCGTGGAGACATCGAGTCGATATGCACTGCACTGTGACGCTGTCCGTCCAATACGGGCACCAATGTCGCGGAAGAATAAACCGCACTCGCGATTAAAGGTGGAAGCCTGCTTGCAGGTCTTTCCCATTCGATGACGAGGCATCTTTCGACCATGTATACACTCACGTCACATCAACTGTCGTCTACCACTGCACTGTGGCTCTCTGGCTTGCATCGAATTGCTGTTCCTAGATGGCATTATCCGCGCCTTTGATGCATCATGGAGCTGTCGTGCTAATCAGTTGTTTATCTTCCCATGCTGTACATATTCTGCAAATTTTGCATTAATCGGATGTCTCCTTTTTGGTGTTGCACATTTAATGGCGAGAAGTGTATAAAATATTACTTAAAACATTACTGGATCGTTAATGTCACTTAGTATCTCTTGACCTCTGGAGTCGACATGTATTTTTAAATATTTTAATATATCGACTCAAAAATATTTTCGAAATAATTATTTTCCCCATTACTATGCTATTTTAAAAATAGGTTCTAAGATATGCACGAGACAACTTAAAAAAAAAAATGAGAGATGTTTTTAATCTCTTTACAAGAAATAAACAATTTTAAAATGTCTGAAACTATCAAGAAAATATTTTCAATATAATGTTTTAAAAAAGGCTATTTTAGAAACGTACCGTTTTTCAAAATATACCTCTAAATTATTTACCTCTATTTGGCTGAAATATTTCTTTTGCAGTGCTTTCTGCGATGAAATAATGTGTAAAATACTTCTTGTAGTTTCGGTCAAGGTTATTGGTTTTCTGTCGATAATGGAAGGTCTTTTAAGTCAATTTTACGCCTTCTATTTCATTCGTTTCTGTTGTTTTTTCTCAGGAAAATATGTTTCTCTTATTATCTACCATTTACATAAATCTTCTTTTTCTTTTACCTTCTTTCATCTTCATCTTTATCCTTGTACAGTGACGGAAATATGTACTGCGGAAGACTTTCAGTTATTTACTCTATGGTCTTTCATTTAGTTTCTATTTACCTTATATTTATGGACTAGAGAGGCACCCTTTAGACTAAGCCTGTCACATCTGATCCTCAGACATGTCACGGCTTAATCCTAACTGCCTGTTTGGCCGATAAATATAATTTAAATAAAACGCTAAATGTTAGTTTTTATTCAACGTCTGCAATATATATTTCCGTGACTGTATAGGTACCCCTGATTCTGCTATAATGTACCTAGGTAGATTTGAGTTCAGTAGAATACGATGGAAGCCATGGTTAGTTTTGGAGTGGATTCACCGTCTTATTGTAATCGTAGGTTACAAATGTTTACTACGTCATATATCGCCGACTGTTTAATTTAGCTACTTTCAGCTTTTCACTTAATGTAACCTTCTAATGTATGGTACTGTACATTTTCTTTAGAAAGCTATTTGACGAAATTCGTTCGATAGACGATATTATGGTTGTCCCACAATAGCCCAGAATCCCACAGGTCTCCCAGCTGGAAAGACCGTGAGCACCAGTTATTGAGGCATATCTCGATAACCACTAAACAAATCGTGTTTTCACGTGATGTCTCAGTGCAATACGCCCTTTGTTTTCTACCTTTTAAATATTACTCAAAAGAGGGCCGTCCAAAAAGTAAGTTTCCCTCACAACCAACAGATAGCAGGGCATGCGTTGCCAGAAGCTAGTACGTGTTGGCAGGCACTTCTCAAGTGTTCACAGTAGAACCGTTGTAGTGGCTCTTATTCCACCCCCGACGACTGTGAGGTTCGATCTGTGAACGCACAGAGCATAGTACTGGTCGAAATTCATCGTCAGATGTGTCAGGCATTGGCGTAACTAGAAAATTTTTCTAGGTGGGGCCAGGTTCTCACAATGAGCAAACCGGCAATCCGCGATATGAGGTCTTCACTCGCTTGTAATTTCATATTTCGTTCTTCTATTTGAAGATTTTGTTTGTTCGGTTACTTCTGGGCGGAATATCTAGACTCTTTCTATTTTCTAACCTAACCCTCACAATATCAAAACAGCAAGAAATTTATTCGTAAATAGGTTGGTTCATATGGCTCTTTGTCCTCTCTTTACAACAACGAGTAAGAATTTAAATTTACTTGTCTTTAACCCATCCATGGCTAAGGTAAGGGAAAGGGTCAGTCGCAAATATTACTAACACGTTTAAAGAGTATCTTTAAAATTTGTTAGAAACTTAGGCACACTAGTTAGACAGATGATACTATCAATGTTACCTCCGGTGAAATTTTATCTTTACGGCGCGTATTTTATTTCCTTTCGACCTCTTGCTTCTGAGCAAATTCGTTTCCTTCATTCTCATACAATTCGAAGCATTTACTTCCGTTTTTTTTCATCCCACCCTTTGTGCTGTGGTACTTCTTGCAGTAACACTGTTCGTAATTTTCACATCGGGACGAGATTTTGAAAAATGATCTCTTATCTTTGAACTTGTTCATCCCGTCCACTCACCGAAGAATAAAACGAAAGATTCAAAGTATTGGTACTATCGTAGACCTCAGAATAGACTATGGTACTACTTGCTTATTTGCAGAGAAACTTATTCACCTTTGTTTGGCATACCGTTCGGAAATTTCAAACGAGTTTAACGCGTTAATCTCGTTCTCTATCGAAGCGTTCGGAACCACTTTCGTGAAGTTCGTTCATTTAGTTAGCCGTTCGGAAATTCATTCTCAATTAATTTCGTTCACGCACGAAACGAACTAGCTCGGACTTCGTTAAAATTAACATGGCTACCTTCCGCATGAGAAATTTACCGCGTTTCGCATCGTGAAATCTCTTTTAGATTCATCTAGAGGTCTTAGCCTTGGCTGTTATTTCTGCAGTAGGGAACAAGGTTAAGTTTTACTTTATCTACACCAAAGGACACCACCCTATTGACGAATATTATACGGTCAACACCAGTCGTTCTTAAAAAATAATTGCCACTGATACTTTCATACGCACAAACCGACATATAACTATCCAGAAAATAGTACGATAATCCTACAAAAATAATTAATTCGGAAAATACGTACTCCAGTCCATTCGGATATGGTGACACGCGGAGGAATACTAATGGCATAGCGAACATTCCTCATATCCTATTGTAATTTGATTTGCCGAATTTCGTCTTAAACTAGTGAGCATTAAACGTGGAGGTTAGGTAAGGTTAGGTGCGGTCTTGTATCTTTATATTTTTCACTCTCGGAGCGCGGAAAAGAAAATTGCACACATCCCCACCTATGGCGGATGCATATATAGTCCTACGTATATCTACGTATTTCACCCTGATAACACTGGATTATGACTCTAAAAGCTACTTTAATTTGCGTTTCAATACTCCTACACACTTTGGTAACATACCGTAACCTATCTCCTGTAAATTATACTTCCTTTGGTGTAGATAAAGTAAAACGAACCCCGGGAACAATTTAGACACAACTAATTCACATAACAGATTAATAGAGAGCTTTATCTGAAACAATTGGTTTATCTTTACTTTCCCACATTTAATAAATTTTTTCGAGCTATGGAATGCTGCTAGATATCGTTATTGACACTAGATAGCACCACTGGAATAAAGATAAAACTATTAACGAATTCTTTAACTAGAGGCTTCTTGATTAAATGCAAGAACAACGTAGAATAGAAAATTATTGTATCTACGAACACCACTCTTTGATTCCGCATATTATGACAGTATTTTCTCATGATTTCAGTTGAACTACAGGTTCTTAAAGAAAGGCATGTGGTCTTAGCTTTCATAAAACATGAATGCACTTCCTTCTTATTAGTTCAAATTTTAAAACCACAAGCAGCATTTTACTTTTGTCAAGTATCTATAATTAAAAGAGTGACTTTGTCTATATATTGGTTTCCCTTCTTGGCAGTGGAATTTTATGAAGATATTAGTTCCTTGCAATATATTTTTCTTATACAGAGCTTCGTTCACTAATGAAGCTCTATATATTTTTCTTTGTGCCGTAAATGTGACTTAGTTGGGGAAATAATGGAAATTTTGAAGGATGTAGAAATATGTAGGTACTTTAGGCAGATAATTCTTGTATCTATGAGAACAGATGTATTCTACTGTTGACCAAATACAACAAGTAGAATGCTACATTCGTTATACAAGTATAACAACATAAAATTTAAAGCGCATAGAAGCTATTTCTCAAAAGAAAGGTTTTACATGTTGGTAAATAACGTTGTTGTTGGAAGAGAACATCTTCTTAACTTGCTTCGCATTTTGAAGCTCGTGTCCCTACTTATAGCCAGACCTTCTATTTTCTTTTATTCCTATGATATGTACGCGTGTCGGTGTCTATCTTTATCCTGACAACGGTTTGGAGCGTTTGGAAATAACGAAGAAAACGAATTTCACGAAAATAACTTTCATCGTTAAGATCGTGCTTTCCGTGAACTTCGTTATGTGTTTCCGAACAAGCCCATATACTTCCCTTCTAAAATGTTCATCCCTCTTCTCCGATTACACAATTGCCAGAGGTGTACTTCAATTAAGTCTTCCACCATCTTTAGTCACGGTGCAAAAATGCATTTATAGGTAATCCACCATCTTTAGTCACGGTGCAAAAATGCATTTATAGGTAATATTCTAAATTAATGAAAACATTAAAGGAGAATCAATCGTCTCACGCCAGATGTGGGAACTGCATATTGTAATTATTTTCATTTATATTATTTATAATTTAAAACATGTCTGCGGACGGCAGCCAGCTCTCTAGGGGGGGGAGCACAAATCATCTGGAGGGGGCCTGGCACCAATCTAGTTACGCCAATAGTGTCAGGTGTATGGGTAACTCACGTTTCACCACCTGTAATGATCTGGTCCAGCAACTCGTCAGCCGTCATCATGATACCACAGCAGAAATGTCAATGCTGATCCCATGCTCTTTGCTTTGTGTTCGACACTCACCTGGGACACAATTTCCGGAACAACAGGTGCTCATGGAGTCCGACCAATGAATAGTGGGCCGTCGAGAAGTTCCACCTGGCGAATAATTTTGCAAAGTCATGAGAAATAGTTAATTAAATAATTATCCGGTCCTTATTTATAATAAATGATGTACAAGAATATCCTGCGATTTATGCAATCCCACTTCTGATAACTCGAATAGAACGTCCATAAAACATTCTTGTCAGCAACACAAATATTGAACGGCTAACTCCTCCCCCACTTGTGACTGGCAATCGCCACCTCTGTGTAGAACATATTATTTATTACCCTTATTAAATTAAACCACGTGTCGATTAAACTACAAACGTAACATCTGTATCAGTACTAACCATAGAGTTATAAAACCATAGAGTGGAGCTTTTATAACTCTATGGTACCGTACTAACAAAGTAAAGGAGATCCAATATGTTACTGAAATAATGGCGCAATTGACGGGAAGGGATTATTTACCACAAAACAAGGAAAAATGTTCGTTTGAAGAAATTTAGAAACATGCGCAGTATCGGAGTTACAGGCGCACAAATTTACGACGTCATTGGCACAAATGACATCACATGTCAACATATATTGCCGTGATCGGTGTCACCTTAGCAAATCACAAACGAAGTAATACTCTCTTCAACGTGTAAAGCAGTGTTTTATGATTAAGAGAGTGTCGCATAGATGGATTTAGGAACGTAATAATTTTATTGTAAAAGGAATCAAAATGATTTAATAAAACGAGCATACGAGGGGTGTTCAACAATTATTGTCCCTGACATACAATTTCTGTCATTTTTCCTCCTCATTGTAATGCACTTCTCCCATCTATGTTCTAGAGCACGAATACGTTTAAAAAAAACTTGTTGGCTGTGCTAGAAGCCATTCTTCGACAGCGTGCATAACATGCGCTTCGTTGGCAAACTTTGTCCCTCGCAGGTGCTGCTTAAGCTTGGGGAACAAGTGAAAGTCACTTGGGGCAAGATTTGGAGAGTAGGGAGGTGCTCAAGTATTTCAAACCCGGCATCAGCAATAGCGGCGGTGGTAAGGTGACTTCTGTGAGCAGGAGCATTGTCCTGCAGCAGCAGCACTTTCCTGTGTAGCATCCCTCTGCGTTTCTCCTTGATTGTCTCCCCTAACCTTTGGAATCAATTATGAATAATAGTAACGTCTAATTGTCTTTTGGCACTGGAGATAATCAATGAACAGTACACCCTTACGATCCCAAAAAATCGTGGCCATAAGCTTGCCAGCTGAAGGCATTGTCTTGAATTTCTTGGAGGGTGGAGAATTATAGTGCCGCCACTGCATACTCTGTTGCTTTGACTCTGGATCGTAATGATGTACCCAGGTTTCATCTACGGTCACGTATCTAGCAAGAAAGTTACCCGGGAGTGTCTTAAACAAGGCAAAATTTGTGTCTGAACAACGGACTCGTTCACGCTTTTGATCAATGGTTAACATTCGTGGTACCCATCGGACTGATACCTTGTGCACCTTCAAGCGTTGGTGTAAAATTGTGTCTATTGAACCGAGTGACAAGCTAGTAACCTCAGCTAGCCTCCGAGCAGTAAGTCGTCTGTCAGCCATTATCAGGTCTTGAACCATGTTAATGTTTTCTGGTGTGCACACTGTTACGGGTGGTCCTGCACCTGATGCATATTCACAGCTCTCCCTGCCGCACCGGAAGTCACGTGACCAGTTCTTGATGATTTGGTATGTAGGGGCGCCATCACCTAATACATTCACTACGTCTTCATGAATCTCCTTGGGTGTTAATCCCTTCCTCTGGAGGTACATAATGACGGCCTTGTGTTCAAATTTGTCCATTTTTTCAATCGTCGCTCACCTTGGCCTGAAAAACAAAGAATAACATTAACATTATACACCATACATGCCTGAAACTTTATCTCTAAACATTCAGAGGATACATTATACTGTATGTAAAATTTCATTTATTTCCGATAATGCCTTCTATATCAGGGACAATAATTGCTGAACACCCCTCGTAGAAATCCTGGTTTAACAGGGGAAACATAGAGATACTACTTCAATTTGGATTTCCTAAGCCGACACCGTTTACGTAATTATTTGTCGAGTTAGGACGTCATTTCTAATGAGGCCATCTTATCTTAACTTTGAGCTTCAAAACTAGGGTATGTCTCGAAATTTCTTCAAAGTTTTGTTTCTTGCTTTGATGTAAATACTCATCTCCCGAACTTTGTCATTTTTGTCATCTCTAAATATGCTATTTTAATTTTCATGTTTACCTCGTATAAATAAATAAATCCAATACAGCTGAGTATAAAGTTTTTTTTTCTTCAAGATCACCTTGCTTTAACTGTAGATGGGATTACAACTGGAACGCTCCCAGATGAAAAGCATTTTAATTTTTATTAGACTATCAGAAAGCAAGTATATTCGTAATTATTAATGCTGTTACCGCCCATAAAATTCATTTTATCATTATCACTTTATTATTCAGTTGCGAATATTTTTAAAAATTGAATTTAATATTGTTCTCTTCCTTGCTGTTGTAATAAGCAACAATTAACATACTAATTGTTGTCGTTTGTAACTAAGTTATATTAAATCGCAGATAGCTTTCGTGTAACGAATTCGGCAGGTTTAATTATAAAAAGTGAGCATCTGGAAGATAGGGAAGAAATTCAAACTCGAAGCTGAAAGTCATGTGATCGGAGAATTCGGGTAAGCTACTTGTCTTCGTAAATTTTTATAATTATTTCATAATATAATATATTTTATAATAATGAAATATTACACAGAGAACTTCAGCTTCTTAGAAAATTGCATTTAGTCTTCACGGGTGTTTCATTTGCACGCCAAAAGAGAGAATTATTTATTATTCATGTTTGTAGACATAACTTGTCTTTCTTTTTAAATCTACACACGAAAGTAATTCCGAATAAATTATTGATTGAAAATAAATAGAGCATTCCAGATCCCCTCACCAAGGCGTGGAGACACGTATAGTAAGTTGTTTATCTTGTAACTCTGAGGTCTTGCGATTGTATCTCGATATCGGTTGACGTTTCACCGAATTTTCTCTTTTTACATCAGACAAATACAGGGATGGTATCTTGAAATAAGATCAAGACCTTCCATTTCCTTTCTCAACGCTCAAATGATTGTTATTGACAAGTCAGTGTAATCCCTGAACTGCTGTAAAAGCAATATCTGTAAGTCTTACATTTTTCCACACACTTTCGGATTTCTTTTAGGTGGATTGAGGTCTAGATTCCCTGCTGACCAATACAATTTTAAGGTAATGATTGTAGCATAATGGCTGAATTTTACCACACAAAATTTTAGAGATTGTAGTAATGTCCTATTTAAATTGGGGAAGTGGTGAGTTTTCCCATATCTTGAACCTCATAGGGTGAGAAGCAAGAAACTGTGAGCGACCAAGTTGTGTTCTACTCTTCTGATCAATAGTTTTTTGTCTTTTATCATCTATTGCGAAAGACGTTTTGTCGCTTTACTAACCACAATAAGACTCAAATTTAAATTAGTTTCAAGAATGGTGTTATGTATCTTGCTTATTCTATAACTGTTTCAAGAACAGTGAAATTAAGACAACCTTTTTCTATGTTTTCCTTCTTTGCAAGAGCGTCGTTCCGTACAACCACAGCAAATTAGGATATCAAAATTTTAACTCTTAATCTAAAAGTCAGGGTAATTATTATCATAAGTTAAGGAAAATTGAATTTAACTTTAACTATGGTCTTTAGGTATTTAAGGAAAATTGACTGAATGATTTTCTTTATCAGGAATCTCATAAAAAGGGTTAAGAATAATACCTTTGCCTATGAATAGGACAAAAAATATACAGCGATTCGGAATGGTAGAAATAAGATGATTTTAATGGAGGAGAGTGGGCGCTCAGATATCGATATATTTGGTTAAATTCTTAACTGCTGGTATTCGCTATCCCGGCGTGAAACCTCACATTTAATACTCCTGAACTCGGAGGAAACTTCAGTTCTTAACGTTGAAGAACAAAACAAATAAAGATAAGATAAAATTAAGTGTGTGGGCGGTAACAGCACTATGGCCTACGCCCGTCCCGATACGCGGGAAACCCCTTATCTGTGTCACGTCGATCTGTAGCTGTTAAGTAATTTAAAATATTTATTTATATATAAAAGCTGAAGATGTAAAGGGTCTTCAGTAAAAGAAAAGAAAAGAAAAGATTAAAAATAACAGTTGTAGCATGTTTATCCTGGTGCCGCCAGTCGCCAGAACCTCGTCAGCCTGCAAGCACTGGAGTTTCCAGAGTGCACTACGAGGAAGTGAGGCTGGCATTTGAATGCGCACAGAGCATCCCTTACACCCCCCAAGAACAAAACAGAAGAATTCCTCCCGCGTGTCACCTGTCGTTACCAAATGGTACACAGGGTTTGTCAAAAGTGATGATCATTGATTTTTGAAGGAATTAATTCCTTGGATAGAAACAAGATAGAAATTCCCTTGATTAAAAAAAAAAACCTTAGTTTCGGAGCTAAGGGTACTCAAAGTTAGTAAAGCAGTGTTAACAATGACGTCATATCACAACAAATAATGACATAAGACTATCCTTGTATACATCATGGACTTGCTACTTCAATATGCTATAAATGGAGGAAATATGGTTCTTTATTGAGATAAGAATATCAGACGCTTCGAATTTTGAATTTATTTTAAGACCTTTAGGCAACTATGGCTCAGGCTGAATCGATGATGATGGAATGAATTGATAGAATGAAGAAAGTGAGAGAAAACGAGAGTACCGTGAGGAAACCCATGCACACGGTGTTTGTCCACCACAAAACCCACATGACATGAGCAGGTATCGATCCGATGACCCCTAGCACCAATCAGACGCTTCGAGCGAAAATAAGCTAAAATTTGTATAAATACTGAACAGGAAAGGTTATTAGTTTATGGGGATATTCACAAGTTCAATTGTGTTCACATATAGGCAAGAGTATTACTAGCCCATTCGAGAATGTAGCTTTGATTGGCAGCAATGAGGAGCTTGTTCTTTTTTCTTTCTTTTTTTTTTTAAAAAAAAGAGAAGACAGTCGGACCCGCTATTAAGATCTACAATACGTTTATTGTTACAATTATTTCTGAAGTTCCAAGCGTACTACTAGGCGTGAAGCTCCTGACTCAATTAGATTTCCATCGTATATGCTTTTGTTTTGTGTGAGTTTCGCAGTTATTGTACTGTTATTGTGCTTTTGCGAATTGGTCCTGATGCTGGAACTCTAGCAGGCTTCCAGAGGGTCGAGCATCTCATTATCATATATAGAGCTGAAAGTTTTCGCAACTCGTAATTTGTGGAGAATGTCAACCCTCTGTCAAGCGTAAGTATTTTGCTTTCGTTTTGTGTGGAATTAGTTATTGTGGTACTCAAGCTGCTGAAGAAAACGATTCTGCGCTTGCTATAGATAACAGCAACAGGGGCTAACTGTCAACCAAAGGGCCTACCATGGAAACCAGAGAAATGGCCTACCCACTGGTAACCAAAGGGCCTTATAGTGGGCGTTGTGACGTGTGGGCCCCCCAGAAACATCTTTCAAGGAACTTGTAAGGGCCCTTAGGGTAGTGATCAAGTCTCAAAGTACAAAGTATTAAGTAAATATAGTGCCTTAAAATAATATTAATGTATTTAAGCACTTACCATTAACCCTTCTTGCAATTTGTGAGGGTCCTACCGTAGGCATGTTGAGATTATAAATCCCATGTGTCAAAATTGCTAAATTTGGAAGACCGTCAAGGCCATCACACTACTATTAATAGCAAAAGTGGATTAAGTGTTCTTTATTGAGTAACATTACGCTTCATTGAAGACGCCTGCGACGGTATCATACATAATAAGCATTCAGTTGTTCTTGCATGTACTGTATCTATAAACCACGTACGCTATAAAAGCCTGTAACGGCTAGATTACGGCACTACAAACTAATTCAAACACTTCGACTTCGTTGGTTTTAAATTTTTAAGCATAGAAGAATTAAATAGCTGAGAACTGCGGCTCAGAAATACGCCAAGTTCTCACACTATTTTTTCCTCAATGCCCATTACAAATATTTGTGTGGACGGTATAGTTTAACACCGTACCACTACTTGTATGCAATATTCTCGAAAGCAACGTTTCTCTAGAAGTGAGAAGCTTCGCAAAATATTTCTATGAGCGCTTTTTTTAAGAATAAAATTTGCTTTGCACACTAAAGACGATATTCTCATTGTATGTATCTGCGTGAAGCTTTTATTTAGCCAAACTGACGCGAATAAAATATGTTGTAATAAACGGGCTTGTTCTTTCAGATTGTATCTAATTTTGTGTAGATGCTGGTGCTGACATCTCTTAGGCAAAAAGAAAGCATAAGCCGAAAATTATGTTTTAAGCTTTTTGTTTTTTTTGAACACTTAAAATTTCAGTATATGTGACCAGGAAGAAGAAATACTTCGTAGTTAAAGCAAACAATAACAGACGTATTCAAGAGTATAATGCTAAACGAAAGCGTTTAAAAGAGTCAACATATTTTTCCTCAGTGCTCACTACAAACAATGTAGTGGATGGGGCATTTTAACAACGTATCCACAAACTCATGTTATATTCATGTGCATATCAACATCAAATAATTAAGATAAGGTAAAATGAATTTTATGGGCGGTAACAGCACTATGGCTTACCCCCGTCCCGATACATCAAATAATTAAGACTTAAATACATTTATTCAATGTGCGAATTAAAGTTTTTAGCCAGGGGGGGGGGATAAAACATAACGCACGTATTTCAAAAGGTAATATATATATATATATATATATATATATATATATATATATATATATAACTCACAGCCATATTCAATCCACTACTGGATGAGGCCTCTCTCGAAGGGACGAATTGGTCTACTGCTCGCACGCTGACCAGACATGTTGGGAGAGGAGAGCCGAAGCTCTCAACCGTGATCGCCACTGGCTTTTATTCACAGCAGCTCCCCAATTGCATAACCATGCTGCGTGGGCAGTGGGCACCGTTCTAGACCCTCTTGCTTTGGAAAAAATCTCTTGGCAGGGTTCGGAACCACACGATCAGCAGTCAGCGACGGTAACCACTAGACCAGCGGAAAGAGAGTCTCATTTTCCAATAGGAAGTTACCAAATCAAATCAGTCATAGTAAATATTTCACATTTAGCTATTTCATAAACATCACAAAAGAAATGACTTCCAAACAGGTTTCTTAACTGTCAGTAAAAGTTAATATACCCTTGTATTAAAATAGTTTCAACTTCTGCTAAATAAAAATTTTCCGATTTTCTATCTAATCTTGAACGAAACATCTTTTAGGGGGGATAAATTTATCCCTGGCAGGGACGAAAAGTAAATTTGTCTTGGAGGGAATCTTATTTGCCAGGAGGGGGGGGGGGGGGGCACACTCATTTATTAAATAAGAACAAATATTTATTAAGCACAACAAAACGATTCTTCTCTATCAAAGACCATGGTTAATCCTTTTTCTATCATTTTGTTTTCATACGAGATTTTGTATGAATTTCAGTCAGCTTTAAATTTACTTAGATTTTTCATTGGTGATGTCGTCTAAATTACGGGAAGTGAGTGCAGTAGTGGCATTTGCCGATGATCTTGTTATAATGATAAATAGAAATAGTAGGGAGGGTATACAAAATAAAATGAATGGAACACTAAATGAGTTAACTATATGGTGTAGAGCAGAGTTCGCAAACTGAGATCCGTGGACCACACGTGGTCCGCGGGGAATGTTCCTGTGATCCTCTGACTATAGACTAAATTGAGCATTAGTAAAAAAGATTTAAAAGTTAGTTCAAGAGAATTGTATATCACACAGTATAGTAGTCCGGCAGATAGGTGAAATATTTGGCAGAATTGTGCCTTTAAGGCTCCTCGCTACTCCCTCCCCCACTTTTTTAACATTTTTCAAAATGTTTCAAAATCTAATTTCATTATCAAAATTTTAAGAAGATACGTCTCTAGTACTTACAAATTACTATGAAATACAATGGGCAACGATATCGAGATCTTGTCCATTGATGAGTGATTCGTTGTCAGAGATTATGACGTCATTATTTAATTGACAACGTATCACTCATCAATGGACAAAATCTCGAGATCGCTGTCCATTGTATTTCATAGTAATTTGTAAGTACTAGAGACGTATCTTCTTAAAATTTTGATAATGAAATTAGATTTTGAAACATTTTGAAAAATGTTAAAAAAGTGGGGGAGGGAGTAGCGAGGAGCCTTAATGATAGAAGCATGAAACTTACAACATAGATAGCGTACATTATTCTAGAGATTTTGAGATATAGGGCCGCTATTATGTATTTTGATTGCGTGTCGTATGTTACGCTTACGTTTGCGTAGTGGAGTAACGAATCACGGTATCGGAACTCAGTAAATTTATTATTTATTTATTTATTATTAAGTTTCAGATACAGCTTGAGTTGCCATTTTAGACAGAAACAAAATAACAATGCAACAAACTAAATAACTTCACTACAAACTAAATAACATGAAATTAAATTTTAAACAACACATAACACAGCAATTGATATAAAAAACATAACGATTATACTACACAAGAGGAATAACTCACATATTTGTATTTAGCGTTCGATGGAAAGTGTTTTCAGATCCGAAAATATCAATATTTGAATCAAGGTACATAATTACTAACTAGTCTATGGAATAAGGAGCGCTGCAGTATACTTAGCCTAGGTGTGGGACAATGAAGGATGTTATTATTTCTGGTTATTCGCAACGGAACACGGAAGTAAAATTTAGATATCAATTCTCCAGTTCTGAGATTACCGTTAAGTATCTTGTATAAATACATCAAATCTGCCAGCTGCGACGAGAACAGGGTACGTGGAGACCAAGAACGGATAATAACTATGGTTTGCTTAAGCTACGTACTGATGGTATTCTTCTTTTGACTATAGCAAGAAAAAAGTTCAGAACAGAATCAATATGAGATAGATTAGAAATACTAGCCATGTTCCAAATTGGGGTGCAATATTCAATTTTAGGGGAGATGAAGGTTTTGTAGAACATACTCAATGAATGAAGGTCCTTAATTTCTGTAAATCTATAGAGAAGACCAAGTAAGCGCATAGAACTGTTAGTTACAGAAGTCACGTGATCCGCAAATAGAAGTTTTTCGTCAAATACCACTCCAAGGTCCTTTTGACAAGAAACTTTAATAAATCTGTAATAAACGAAGGCGTTTACTGTAGAAGTGAATTGCGAACGAACTGAAAGCTATTGAATATAACATTGTATGTACTACAGCGTCAGCATACACCTTTCCTTGTATTCGTTTTCAGTCACGAGTTTTTTTTTGACAAAGAGAGTCAAGGGTATTTATTCTTTATGATATAAAGATTTTTTTTAATAATAATAAATTCAGTAATACAAACAAATTTCAATATCGACTGATCAGATTTTATTCGTACTTTAGAGTTTTATAAATCACTTTAAATGCTTATAAGCTATCTAACGCAATTGGCCGACACTCGATCAGTACAATTGAATTGTTCAGTTGTATTTTACATTCTCTTTTGTTGTGTTCATAATCACTTGTTTGACGATCTAATTTTAATTCAAACAGTTGCGATAGACCAGGAATATATCTTACACGCGTATCGAAACACTGAATATTATTTTTGTGGTGAACTTCAGATCACCATTGAAGACTGCATACTGTTCTTCTTCTTCTTCTCAACGTTTCTTCCACTTCCATATGACCATAACTCACTCTCTCCCCAACATATTGCTTAATAGGGTTCCTAGCTCCAACCTCTCCATTTTTAACATTTTTGAAAATATTTAAAAAACTAAGAGTACTATCAAAAATGTAAGTTCATAGCGCACTAGAACTTACAAATTACTACAAAATACAATGGACAGTGACCTCGAGATCTTGTCCATGGACTAGTCGTATGTTTTTAAAAATAATATGACGTCATTATTTAATTGAAGTCTCAGCACTCATCAATCGACAAGATTTCGAAATACATCAAAGAGTTACATCTTTGATAGTGCTCTTAGTTTTTAAAATATTTTGAAAAATGTTAAAAATGGAGCGAGGAGCCATCTTAACATACAATGGACAGTCTTCTTTCAAATATCTTTATTATAATATTTATTAGGAGCATTCCATTTATAAGAGGCAGTCTTTCATGAGGAAAGAAGAGCGAGTGATAAAATTATCTCAAATTATTACTCCTCTCCTCCAAGTATTTACCCCTCCCCCAACATATACTTTTCAGGTTACTTTTGATGAAATTATGCAATATATAAGTCTACAGAAAAAATCATTGATAGACCGAGCTATTTCCGGAATAATTTTTGTTCACGACAAAAACAAGAACCAAAAGAAGATAATTTCAAATTACGATATTTGGAGAGACTTGCAAATTCTAGCCAAGCAATGGGTTCTTATAAAAAATGAAATGAACCAACATTGTGTAAAATTTTGTTTTCTTTAATTTGTGTACTGTGAATTGTTTTCGTATCTTGTACCATTTTTGCGTAAATTTCGAAAATCTCTTTAACTCTTTTAAGTTCTGGACCCATAAGAATACAATCGCTATTCAAAACTTGGAGAATTACACGATCACCCTTACTTTGTACTGCTCGTGAACGGTCTTTTGCGGGTGAAATATAGAAGAAAATATTATCTCAGCGAAAATAATCCAAGAAGGCAAACAAATTTTTCAATAGTATTGTCCTTCTGTAGAGAAAAAGTAGGGACAACTTGTACACATGATACAAAATTACAGAGGGAGAAAAGCAGGAAGAGGGGAGATACCCCTCAAAGATCATCAGCGTCTCCCGGATTGTAAATGAAATCGACTGCCTGCAAGAAACACAGAATGCATTGTCTGTGTTCAAAAAATAAGGGCTATCCTTTTCTTGTGCCTTTCCTAGAAAAGAGGACGAAGGGAAAGGAAACATAATATTCTGTTTGAAAGTATCCACACACAGGGCTGCCGAGGACAGATTTTATGAAATTTAGGACATGTTACTCACTCACCGACAAAGGAAGGATATTGATATTGCAAATACGGTTTTTACTTACACGTGAACATGTGTTGGGAACACATAGGAGATTTTATTTTTATTGTTGCTTCATCTCGACTGGACAGCTTTTAGTTGTTGGGAAACTATTCTTATGTGGTGGAAGTTGGTATTATTTCGTGTTTTGCCCACCACAAAGTCCACATGACATGAGCAGCGATCGATCCGACGACCCCTAGCACCAATCAGACGCTTCGAGCGAAAATAAGCTAAAAATTGTATAAATACTGAACCGAACGGTTTATGGAGATATTCAGAAGTTTAATTTTGTTCACATATAGGCAAGAGTATTATTAACCCAAGCCTTCCAAAAAGTCGATTTGATTGGCACCAATGAAGAGCTTGTTCTTTAACAAATAAAAGTAGTCGAACCCGTTATTAATATCTACGATACGTTTACTGTTACAGTTATTTCTGAAGTTCTAGGCGTACTACCGGGCGTGAAGCTCCTGACTTAATTTGCTTTTCCATCGGATATGCTTTTGTTTTGTGTGAGTTTCGTGGTTATTGTGCTTTTGCAAATTGGTCCTGATCCTGGGACTCTAGCAGGCTTCCAGACGGTCGAGCCTGGAACTCTGAAGTTTCGAGCATCTCATTATCATATATAAAGCTGAAAGTTTTCGCAACGCGCAATTTCTGGAGAATATCAACCCTCTGTAAAGCGTAAGTATTTTGCTTTCGTTTTGTGTGGAATTAGCTATTGTGGTACTCAAACTGCTGAAGAAAACGATTCTGCGCTTGCTATAGATAACACCAACAGGGGCTGATTGGCAACCAAAGGGCTTACCATGGATACCAAAATGCCCTCCTTATAGTGGGCGCTGTGACGTGTAGGCTCCCAATAAAATATCTTTCAAGGAACTTGTAAGGACCCTTAGGGTACTGATTAGGTCTCAGAATACAAAGTATTAAGTAAATATAGTGCCTTAAAAGAATATTATTGTATTTAAGCACTTACCATTAACCCCTTCCTGCAATTTATGAGTGCCACAGTAGTCATGTTGAGATTATAAGTTCAGCACTGAATTTATATTAGCCATTAAAAGTCCTATGTGTCAAAATTACTAATTTTGGAAGACCGGCAAGGCCATCACGGTATCATTAAAAGCAAAGGGTTAGGTGTTCTTCTTTATTGAGTAACATTACGCTTCACTTGAAGACGCCTGCGACGGTATCATACATAATAAGCATTCACTTGTTCTTGCATGTACTGTATCTATAAAATAATTGGAGGCGACCACTTACGCTATAAAAGCCTGTAACGACTAGATTACGGCACTAGAAACTAATTCAAATACTTCGACTAAATGGGATTTATGTAAGAGCAAATAAATATATAAATCAGAGTATTGATGAGAATGCAGTGCTATCACGTCACAACCACAACATTGAAAGTGTCAATTTAGACGAATTTATATTAACTTCTGTCCCCGGGGCTGTTCTGGGCACTGATGAGATACGTAATGAGCCGTATTAGTTTCTAATGGTTTACTGTGCGTTAGATGGTAAGATGAAATCGGGCGGGTCTGAGAAAGATGCTATTTGCGGTAAATCAACGTGATCGTCGGGAAGCGTGGTGATATAGATGCTGAAAAGAAGTGAAAGTGGGTTGTTCATTAGAAGTGGGCGTTCCTGCGTGTAGGTTGGCATTATGTTGAATGGTGTCTAAAAGCAGTGGGTGATTATTTTCATATCGACCAGTGATGTATTTTAGGCGAAGGGTTTCAAAATGAAACAGGATGCGTGGAATTGTTACTCGAGCATATAGATCATCAGTAGGGCTTGGGAGTTTTATACGGTGTGCTATACGGAAGGCGTGGTGTTCTAGGATTTTGAGTTTATCGTAGAAGGACTGAGGAGCAGATACCCAAGCAGCATATCCAAATCTGAGTACCGGTCTGAGGAATGCTTTGTATGTGTTGATAATGGTTGATGGTGCCATTCCCCAAGTGGTTCCTGTGAGTCTTTTTAGTAAATTTAAACGGTTGTTTGCTTTGAGGGTGAGTTCTTCTAAATACGGATTCCATGCCAAGTTATGATCGAAGGTTATGCCTAAATATTTAACAGTACGGCTCGGACGTATGTGTGTTTCTTGTACTTGGAGTTGCAGTTTTGAAGGATTGCGTTGCACACGTGATCGCTGTTTAGGTGGCAAGAACACAATAGATTGAGTTTTTAAAGCGTTTATGGTAAGTTTCCATTTAGCACATCAACGGCTGTTTGCATTGTGCGGTTAATTTGTTGTATTGTGCGTGCGGTGGCGAGAAAGACTGTATCATCTGCATATTGATAAAGTTGTATATTTACTGGTAGAGGTGGTAGATCTGAGCAATATAGTATATACAACAGTGGAGAGAGTGCTGAACCTTGAGGAACTCCTGTTTGAAGAAGGACTGGATAAGAGCTGGTTTGGTTGATGGTTATGCAGGCAATACGTTCGGTGAGGAAATTGTAGATATATCGTATGTAAGCTATGGGTAATTGAAAATTTAGAAGTTTCCAGATGAGTCCATGATGCCATACTTTGTCGAATGCTTTCTCAAGATCGAAGAGAACAAGGCATGAGGGTTTACAGGTGTTGAAATGGTTTGTGATGTGGTTTGAGAGGCGTAGTAATTGATTCTGGATACTGTAGCCGGGTCGGAATCCTGCTTGATAGATTGGTAGCAGGCTTCTCTCTTGTAAATGGACGTGGAGCCGTTTTACAATAATTCTCTCGAGAATTTTACTTAATGTTGGAGTTAGTTTAATAGGTCTATAGGATGTTACGGAGCAAGGTGGTTTATCAGGTTTTAGGAACACAAGCGTCTTAGAGATTTCCCATTCTGCTGGGATGAAGCCGGTGCGTAGGATGAAATTAAAAATAGCCGCAATCAGTTGAAAAAGTCGAAAAGGTCCTTCTTTGATATGTCTGTACGTTATACTGTCCATTCTCGGAGCAGTATTTTTCTTCCTGGCGATTTCATTGACGGTGATGGATGCGGTGAGGTATCTGTTCTAATTTATTCGATGGTCCGAATGAGGCTGCAAAGCTGGTCAGTTTATGTTGAGTCGGTTCGCTGGATGCGTTCGTTCGATGTGAGAATGTGTTGGTCTGAATATCTCCTGTAAATAGCTGGCAAAGGCGTTTTCTTTATCGACATCAGTTTGTAGTGGTTGATCGTCTTTTAGTAATGGCTAGGTAGTTTTTGTCCTTTTACCTGTGAGTATGTTGAAACGTTTCCAAAATCTGGTAGGATGTGCTGTATCTCGAAGTTCGTTGCATGTTTTTATCCATTGTCGGAGCTTATAGGCTACTATATAGTTATGTACTGTTTGTTGGAGTTGCCGATGAAGTTGTAACGAGGGAGGGTTTTGAGTTCTGATATAGTCCCTGAAGGCCTGTCGTGAGCCCTTTACCAGTGTGAGATAGTTAGGTGGTAGCTTCGGTTGACATGATGATATCTGGGTTGTAGGTATGTGCCTTTTTGACGCTGCCTGAATGGTATCGGTGATCGTGCTCAATGTTTGGTATAATTCTTCCTCATTTTTTGGTTCCTGTACGCTGTCGAGTCTATTGCTGGTATGGTCACGGTAGTGGTTCCAGTTTGCTAGATCAAATCTTGTGGTTGTTCGGAGGATGGGTGGGTTTGGTTGCTGTGAAGGTTGGCGATGCAGAATTATTTTGATTGGAACATGATCGCTTTCTATAGTATCCAGAACTTCGAACTTCCTACTACAAATATTTATGTGGACGGTATATTTTAACACAGTACCACTATTTGTATGTTATATTCTTAAAAACAACGTTTCTCTAGAAGCGGGAAGTTTCGCGAAATATTACTATGAGCGTTTGTTTTAACAATAAAATCTGGCTTTGCACACTAAAGACGATATTTTCATTGTATGTACCTGCGTGAAATCTTTATTTATCAAAATTGACAGGAATAAACTATGTTGTAATAAAGGCGTTTGTTCTTTCAGATTATATCAAATTTTGTGTAGATGCTGGTACTGACATCTCTTAGGCAGAAAGGGAACATAAGTCCAAAATTATGTTTTAAGCTTTGTTCTTTGAACATTTAAAAATTCAGTATATGTGATCAGAAATAAGTAATCGTATAATTAAAGAAAACAATAATAGACGAATTCAAGGGTACATTATACAGGGGTGGATTTCGGGCGTGGCCCGGCCAGGCCGGGCGGGCCGGGCTGAAAGATTTCAGAGGCTAGGACTGGCTAAATCCCGTTGCAGCCTGTTATACTTCCAGTTTTTTATGTGGACAAACAAAAATTACTTTACAGAATGTCGGACTAAAATTTAAATACTGTATCAACTGAATGTTCATGCAGTATGTTAAGCCGGTACTTTCAATATATCAACATGGCTTTTTACAGAAAAGATGTACTGTAACTAATTTGGCTATAATTACAGACTTCGTAGCTTCCGGCTTAGACAATAAAGAACAAATAGATGTTGTATATACGGATTTAAAAAATGCATTCGATACTGTAGACCATAATATACTAATTCAAAAGCTTTCCACATTCAGTTTTAGTCCTTCTATGATCCATTTCTTCAAATCTTATTTAAGTAACCGTAGACAATCCGTTGTATATAAAGAATATAAAACCAATTGCTTTTATGTCGGTTCCGGTGTTCCTCAGGGATCTAATCTTTGTCCTCTTCTGTTTTTATTATTTATTAATGACTTACCACACTATATTCAAAATTCTCGTAAGCTGTTGTTTGCAAATGACTTAAAAATATTTGTCAATGTAAAGTCCTTGGATGACTGTCTACTGCTTCAACAGGATTTGTCCAGTATACTGAAATGGTGTTCTAGGAATAGACTTGAAATAAATATTGGTAAGCTTAAAGCCATGACCTATAGCAGACGGGACAAAACTTACGATTTCACTTACTCGATCAATGGAATAAGCTTAAAAAATTTAATACAATTAAAGATTTAGGTGTTACATTCGATAATAAACTAATCTTTTCGCCACATGTGGTAAATATAACCAATGATGCATATAGAAACCTAGGATTTCTTGTTAGGACAACCAAAGAATTTGCAAATGATAGCACTTTGAAAACTCTTTACTATTCCTATGTTAGGTCCAAACTTGAATATGCCTCACTTATATGGAATACCTCTATGAAAGCTAGTTGCCAGAAGATCGAACATGTACAAAGCAAATTTTTACGTTTTCTCGCATACAAACGGACTGGTTTCTACCCGAAATACGAATCTTACAACAATTTAATAGATAATTTTAAATTTCAGAAACTTGATCAAAGACGAACATTAAACGACTTACTTTTCTTGTACAGACTTTTGCACAATAAAATAGACTGTACCGAATTAATTGCTAAAATAATTATTAAGGTTCCATCCCTCAGAACGCGCGAGGGAAATAGTGGCCTGTTCTACTGCAGAAAAGCTCGTACAAACGTATTAAATGTGTCGCCTACATGGAGAACTAGTGCTACTTATAATGCAATAGGTAAGAATTGTACAAATTTGGACATATTTAGAAATTCGGAAGAACTGTACAAAAGATTAATACAGATTATATTGTAAAAAAAAAAAAGAATAAGAAAAAGAAACTTTTTGTACAAGAAAAACGGTATAGATGTTCTATTATTTGTGTCATTAAATGTAACAATCTAACAATTATTGTAGACGCTATAAATAGGTATTAAGGTCTGTTGTGTCGGTGAAATAAATAAATAAGTTATTAATTCGTAGGCCCTAACAGTGCAAAAGTTCTCGCAAGCATTGTCATGTCCACTAGCTTTGTGTTTGCTCAGGGTTTATTTAAGAGAAACCTCTCCGTGGAACAGTTGTACAACTCCGAAGGTACTTTTGAAATCGGCAAACTGACCCGGCCGGGAACACGGAAATTCCCAGGTCCCCCTCCCCCGCTCCGATCCTTTTGTCTTCGAAGCGTAATGTTACCCAACTAAGAAGACCACTTAATCCACTTTTGCTACTACTTGTGGCAAAGGGATCTTGTCAGGATTCTAAAATTAGCAATTTTGACACACAAGACTTATGGTTCAACAACAAGTGATGGCGTCATAATCTCAGCAGGGCTTCTGTAGTGCTCACAAATCACTAGAAGGGGCCTGTAAAGTTTAATGATTGCACATGGCTTTATTACATTCATTCTCTTTTAAGGCGCAATATTTAGGTACTCAAGAGTTTGTATTTTGAGACCTGATCAGTATCCTAAAGTTCCTTTCAAGTTTTGGGGGCCCACAACCATGAACGGTATTGAAGGCCCTTGAAAGGTGTTTTTGAAACCATCGCTCCATATTACCCACTACCAAATGCACCCTTTCGTTTCCCGGATAAGGCCCTTTATTTACCAGCCCGTTCCTGTTTCAAACTACGTTCCGTATACTATTACGAGTGGTGTAAATAGAATTATAGGTCTTTTGCGGGTACGTATAGAATGAAATATTCTCGCAACAAATAGAATCGAAGAGGGCATAGAAACTTTTCAATTTTATTACCTTCTATAGAGGAAAAGAAGGAGCAACACGTACACATGAGACAAAAATACGGATGGAGGAAAGGAGGAAAAGGGGAAATAACCTCCAAAGATCATCAGCATGTCCCGGATTGTAAATGAAATCGACTGCCTGCAAGAAGCACAGAATGCATTGTCTGTGTTCAAAAAGTAAGGGCTATCCTTTTCTTGTACCTTTCCTAGAAAAGAGGACGAAGGGAAAGGAAACATAATATTCTGTTTGAAAGAATCCACGCACAGGGCTGCCGAGGACAGATTTTATGAAATTTATGACACGTTATCCACTCACCGACAAAGGAAGGATATTGATATTGCAAATACAGTTTTCACTTACACGTAAACATGTGTTGGGCACTCATAGGATATTTTATTTTTTTGTTGTTTTATCTCGACTGGACAGCTTTCAGTTGTTGGGAAATTATTCTTATGTGGCGGAAGTTAGTATTATTTCGTTAAATAGCGCTCCTTATACACAATGGAAAACTGTCTTCGAACCGGATCGTTGAAAAGAAAAGGACTTAATCATGATACACTTCAGGCAGTAGGTAATGCTAATGTTGCAGAAGTTGTGTGTGATTCTGGTGGTAATATCAGTGGTGTTAGTGCTATTAAAGATATATCTAATGGCAGCTGTTCAAAGAAAAATTATTTTCGAAAATACGATAAGAGTTATTTGGAATTTGGATTTACTTGGTATGGCAATGAAAGTAAACCAAAACCTCAGTGCGTTGTGTTATGAAGTGCTTTCGAATGAGTGTATGAAACCCGCGAAATTGAAAAGACGCTTAGAAACAAAACACGCAAGTGTAAAAATAAAACTGTCGAATCTTTTCAACGATGTGTTGAATAACTGAATAAAAAAATAGTAGTTGTTTCTAATGTAGATGAAGTAACTAGAAAGGGCTTAGAAACTTCGTATATTGTTAGTCTTCATATCGTGAGGAGCTGGAAGGTTCATTCTATAGGTGAGACTTTAATACATTTCAGGTGCAGAGACATAGTTAGAACAATGTTCGGTGAAAAATTATCAAATGATGTTAATTTAATTTCACTCTCTGCTGAAGCATTTATCCACCGAATTAATGATTTGACTTATACTGACCTTATCAGCAAAGTAAAAGGAAATTTGTTTTATTCACTTCAAAAAGGCGAGACATCAGACATTTCAAATGATTCACAATTAATTTGTTATGTCGGATAAGGGTTAACAATGCCATTTGTGAAGATTGTCAACTCGCTTATTTGGTGAAGATATTTTTAAAATTCTCAAAGCAAGAGTATATGCAAGAGCATGAAATTGACTACAAAAATAGCGGAGTGGGTGTGACTGTGAATACAAATATTGTTCCGTGTGCAGATTAGTGATACAATGTTGGGGCTGGTGTCATTAAGGAGGTTAGGGGGCAGGTATTAGGAAAAGTGATGGTGGCCATCTGGGTGGTACGCCTGGGGCCGTAGGTGGCCACCGTAGCGGCAGTTTTTCACACAGATTATGCCGTATCTCATGAAGTAATGCTTCGATTTCAATAAAATTTGGGTCAAACCATAAGAACTGTGTACATCAATATCCAGCCACCATTTGACACCTACACACAATATTGGCGAAAGTCTCTGAAAGGAAAATTGTCTCGTGGCAGAACATGTAATAATTCGTTTAATAATATTAGTGCTAGTGAAGCACTTTGTAATGGTCTTGCGTTACACTTAGATTCATAGTTGCTAAAATTAGACGTCTCACTTTTAATACTGAAATGTTTATATTCCTCTCTCCGACTAGTTACCTTAGTAGAGCTTAGACTTGACGATCTCAGGTCTTTTTAATATATATGAGTTCTTTACTTGAAATTTGAAAGCAGCTGAAGTGGTATCTTGCATGAAATTAACTTCCGACAGGTCTACCAAATTGCTCCAAATCAATATGGAGCTATACATAGAGTGGAGACTACAAGGTAATCGTAAAAACCTAAAGTCTTAGAGCGTTCATACTATTATACTGCTCTGCGGCGCTTTTCAGCTTCCTTGGAACAGATAATAGCTTTTCTTATAACATAGAGCAAGTTGCCCCGAAAGAAAAACTCATATAATAAAATTTAAGTGTTTTATTCTTTAAAATCAGAAAATAAATTCGATTAATGAAAGTTCTCTCATCGTTTTTTTTTAAAAAATTGCTAGCCCCTGAAGGAGACTAGCTCCTGATGAGAGGGTTACGCCCTCTTTACAGGCAGGGATGTGGAAGGAAAAGTTGAAATTTGAGGAGTGAGTGGATGGGCTAAGGGATATTAGGGAACTTTCAATAACCTTTATTTACTTAATCACTTAACATTGACATTACAAGCTTATGCTTATAATCATATTTTGGGTGTTACGAAACTGGTGATGATGGGATGGAAAATGAACATGATGTACTTAGACGCCACAACACTTTACGAATACGACAGATGATTGATTTTCTTCTCGTCTAGGGACTGCTCTAGACATTAATGATAGACAGATGAGCCCCACATTTAACACTGATGGATACCGTGAAAACTATAAACATGAAGGATGAAAGTGATTTATGAGTGATGATGGTAAGAACGGAGAAAGATAAATTTACGTTACTCGGAAGTGGGAGGTGGTGCTTTTGAGAAAAAGACATATGGTCCGGAGTAAGTGGCCTGTAGCTGTACTTTGAAGACTTCAGATGCAGCATGTTGAACTTTGGTCAAAATAGTGTCACGGCCAAAAGGATAGATATTTTGGAATGCTAGTTTGAAACAAGTGAGGAGTTGCTCGATGGTTATAGGAGGTAAGACTGAGTGTGCAGGAGTTGGATTAGGTTGTTCAGGAAGACGGAGTGGTACTGTGTAACCTGGTGTTTCTGTATTTGCTTCTGGTCGGTTTTTGCACTTGTAAGGGAAGGTAGGGTGAGGTTCGCTGCATTGGCTACATTTCGGAGGAAGTTGTTGGTTGGTGCAAGCTTTTTTATTGTGAGGTCCTGAGCAATAACCGCATTTTGGTTGGTTCGGACAGTGCTTTGTGTCATGTTCATTGTATTTTTGACATCGTTCACATCGTAAGGGAATTGGCGTTAATGTTCGTGATGGCTCGACTCGGTATCATTTTCTATAGATGAATGCTCCGTGTTTGAGTAGTTCGTCGATAGTCTGTTGGTCTGTAGTCAATATCCGTATCATGAAACTTGGTGTGCCTTCTGATGTTTTAAATAGGAATGCACTTGGAAATGACATGTTCCTCGATTTTGAGTTCATCTTCTGCTTCGGTGTCTGTAATTTCTGGATTGATGCCTCTGATAATAACTGACAACATAGGTGGTCTGCGTGGAGGTGGTTGCATACGTATGGTTTTTGTTGACAGCGGTGTTAGTTTTGCATTTTTGCCGAAAATCTCATAGCTGTATTTATTACAGATAGTAGATGCTAGATTGCTGTTTGAAGATTTGATAATAACTCCGTTGCGAGTAGGAATGATTTCTGATATGTAATCTCGAGGGACATACTTGACTAGCTGTTGAAAGAGTTGTTTCGGTGTTTGGTAGCGAGGATCATGATTTGAGAGAATAAAAGAATGTAACGGAGCTGGGTCCTTGTTGATTGATTCAGAATGTTCAGTATCAGAGAGAGCCATTTGATCGTCAGAATCTTCGGAATTACTGATTGTGGGAGTCTTTTCTGGAGGTGGTAAATTGGAGCTTCCAGAATGGTGTGTTGAAGATCGTGCATTAGAAGAGAGATGATCTGAGCTTCTGCTGTGCTTAGAAGTTGACCCTAACGATGTGAGTTTAGCTTCTGTAGTGGACGAAGTACGTTGAACGACTTGAGATAATGTGTGCTTTCCTGGTTTTGACATTATGAGGTCTCGGCGAGGGTGTACGAGCGATATGAGAATGCAGATGATGATAATAATATGATGAGTAGGTGGGACGACCCGTTTGGATAGCCGTCCAGGTATCGTACACCCTTTCTGCAGAAGACTTCAAAATAGCGGGCCCTTGGCTCGATCAGTCTGGTCCGTATGTTGAGACAACTGCAGCGAAGAGATAACTAGGATGGTGACGTAGAAAGGTTAACAAAATGCTGGCAACTCTGGTTCACTCAGTCAAGTGCTATTTCTGGCTACCAGTTGAGTATCCTGTCTTAGCATTTTTTATTTTACAGTGGAAATGACTGCTTTCCGTGTTTGACTTTTTTATATTTTCTAAAGCTATTTTTTTATTTCTTCTAGACGTTTTGCTGACTAGCACCCGTCAAAGGGGTACACCCTTTATTTCGGGAAGAGGATTTACGGTAAGGGGGATATTCTGGAAGATGAGGTGGTCTAAGAGGTGTTTCAGTAATTTCTTTATTATCCTTTATTTTATTAATCTCCAATTTCAATGTGGACACTATAAGCTTTGCTTATAGTCATTATAGTGGGTGATGATGAGGTGAAAGAGATGAACATGATGTGCACTACCACGACACAAACATTGAACACAGACAGATGAATGATGGTCTTCTTGCTCAGGGGCTACTCTGGGCTAATGTAAGACAGGTGAGGCCCTGGTAGTACATCGATGGTTACTGTGCGATAATGTAGATGCGTGATGAGCAGATATCTATGAAGTCAGGGTCTATTTAAACTACTGTTTCAAGAGGGTTTGTATGGATTAGAACATACGGACCGGAGTAGGTTGCTAGGAGATTGGAATTTAGGACAGTGCGAGCAGCAAATTGAAGGTGGTGCAATACTTCATGGCGTTGAAAGGGGTACAGGTTTTGTAGTGCAACAGTAATGAAGGTCAGGAATTGTTCTATGGTGATAGGTTGTGAAGTTGACGTTATGGTTGGAGACTGTGCACTGTAAGAAAAAAATGTAATTTTACTGAACATATTTTACGCAAAGTGGTTGTGTAAGCCACTTTGACACGAAATTTTATGAAAAATTCCCATTTTTTGAGTAAATATACTCAAAGTTTGTGTAAAAGCACTTCTTTTACAAAAAATATTCAGTAAATTTCAAAACTTTATGTAATCTGTTGCAAGTCGTTACAAAATTACTGTGCGCAATGTATTCTGGGTGAATTTTAAAACAGTGTTTCAGGCACTACGTATATATTCAGTAATGAGGTAAAAATCTTTTCGATCCGTATCACTCGTAAAGAAATAATAATTAATACAAATATATATGTTTTTTATCTTGCAACATTAAATTAAGTACGTAAGTACGAAGAATCAAACTCAGTTCGAGGTGAGAACTGGCAATGCTATTCTGTTACTTTCGTGTATATGCTCTCGAAATAAACTAACCCGGGTAAAGAATTAATAAAATACTGTTAAAAAATTATTTTTATCTATGTAGACAATCGAAGAAAATTTATAGTGTATCACGAACATTGCTATCATACTGAACATATTTCACAGCGGTAGTGGCAACATTGTTTATATGGAGCTTCGGATGACGGATGATGGTGATCCGCCATGGCGGTTAGCGGCTGATTTAATATTTCATGTAAGTATGTAGATAACAATTGTTATTCGTCAGGAGAACGTTAGTGTATTTGTGTAGCTTACTGATATAAGATAGGGAAAACAGGCGCTTATTCGTTATTCCTTCACAAAGTCATGTCACATCTCTGGGTTTTTGTACAGTGCCACTTCCATCCTTTTCGAATAGTGTTCACTATTCATCATGTGTACATACGAGCGTAGTTTTGGTCACTGTACTTTTAACTTTTAGGAGGTACGGAATATGGAGGCATTTCTTTTGGGGGCTATGGAAGTACACTGTACAGTCACATAAAAATCAAGGAATCACAAAGGTGTATGTGAGTTATTAAAGGTACGCAGTTTCAAATGCGATGGTGCCTTTTTGCAAAATTTACATGAGAAATGAGATATCTGTGTAACTTGGAAACATAAGATTAGCGTTAAAGGAGGTGAAAGTGAGATGTGAGTGTATTTATTAGCGATAACTATTGTTATGAAGTAGGAACTATATTCTTGCGGATTAGGGCGAAGATTACTTGAGAGTAATGTGCATTGCGTATAACTAAAAAATACCGAACCTGACTTTATCTAAGGCATCTTCGCTTGTTCGAGATATCGTCCGTGTTTTTATGGCAAAATACGTGTCATTCATAACAGGAAGTGTCACAAGTTTTTTCCTTCGTATGGCGCCATCTTGATCAACTAGAGTGCGTATTTAATGAAATAATTATAAAATATGTATTTAAAAAAATGATTGTTGGTTGTTGCTAGTTGTTTAAAGAAGTGCTGGAAATAAATAGAATACTAATAAGAATTAAAAAGAGTTTTGAATGAAGCAATAAAAAGTCTATGTTCGAGGCACCACCAACTACGTAACCGCATCTTTTAAAAGTCATTAAATAAGACTTATGATGAGTGGCTCGTGCACCTCAGGTTTTTCGTCAATCGTTTCGATATTTCGATGCAAGCAACATTCTTATTGGCAGTTTCAAATTTTGTGAGGCTCATTTATTCAGTGCTGACACACAGATTCAGTATCCATTACTTGTCTACATAGTTAATATTAGGAGGAAATGCAGCAATGTATCGATGAAACTTTTATAATTACGTACCTGGTGTTAGTCGATTATTGCGATTGAATTCATTTATGTTCTTTAGGCATCTTTGCCTCAGGTCCATTAGTAAGTCACAGATAAATGTACACAATCATGTTGAAACAGGAAATATTGGTACTAATCACAGTAGAAACAAAGTGAAATACTGTGGGAGTTATTGGGTGGCTGGATTAATTGTACAAAAGTTTGGCTTGGAACCAATACATGGCTATTCTAGGGTGACGGCACCAGTTTCCGGACATTTAAGAAGAATTTCGACTTCGACAAAAAAATATAAAAGAGGAAAATATTTGAGTCAATACGTAGCTTAGAGTTTAGGTCATTTATTAACGTATAAAATAAAGAAACACATATTTATAACCTGCAAAAAGAATAAAATTGATCAAATAGGAAAAAAATACCAGTTTCCAGCCACGGGTTACCAGTAACTGACTGCTAAGTACAGTCTTACTCGAAACATAACTAAACTTAGGATTTTCATGTAATTACATATTCCGTTTGCAGCTATGTAGGAAGCTACAAAATAGAAATGTTCTTGAATAGTAACCTAGTATCATTATATATGGGTATTTTATTTTACATATTTCATGTAGATATTACATAAACCTACATATTTTGCAATTTTCTTTCTAAACTTTCATTTTCGACCACCTTTAAAAATGTCCCATGGGGCAGAGAGGGATTCAACGTTGTCAGTATATCCAGGGTGTTGAAAAACAATATCGACAAAACCACGTCATTAGATTCCTGACATGAATTTAAGGAAAAAAGTACAAACCATCTGGGGTGCACATATGCTCTATTTCGGCTCTATAGGGAATGTAGGTTTGGGAAAATGAACTTTAGAACTTGATATTTCCAGTACTATTAAAATTACAACTAAGGCGGCGTGGTATCCTCAAAGATTTCAAACCTGCTCTATCCAAATACGCATATTCCAAAATTGCGCAATGGGTGCACAAGAGATTTCCCAAAGGTCGTTGGAGTAAATGAATCTCAAAATAAGGTGATAACAGGATCACTTGCGCCAGTGATACCTTGCGACGTGGAAAGGTCGTTTTCAGCATACAAGTAGACCCTTTCTGATTGGCGGCAACCTACTACTGTAGAAAATATGGTAAAATACCTGATAGTGCATAAATGTGTCAGTGAGGTGAATTTTTAATCATTTACTAAATCACAGTTCTATCTATGAAAACATAAACGAAGGTAAATGTGTATCGCTGCAATAAATACGCATTTTACATAAACTTATAGAAATACTGTAAAATAAATGCATGAAAGTGTTGGTGAGTTGAATTATTTAAAGCTTCATACATTGGATCACCTTTGTGAACCAGGTGCGTAAATATGAAACTAGAATTCATGTACAGAAAAGACACAGTGATTGGATGACAATGCTAAGAACTATTTTATTCGAAGTACGTATTGGCCGTCGCTAGCGATACATTAATGCCATCGTTCCGGCAATGTGTGGATGCCAGACCAAAAAAACTGTGCTGCAAACTAGTCATCAAGCCATTTTCGTAAAATGTGAAGCACTGGTCAGCAAGTGAGTGTTCCATGGATGCAAATAAGTGAAAATCGGAAGGCGCCAAATCTGGTGAGTAAGCCGCATGCGGAAGGATTTTCCAGCCAAACGTCGCAATCGTTTCCTTGACCGGTTTTGCTATGTGGGAGGGTGCATTATCGTGAAGCACAATCACTTTATGTTGTCTTTGGTCATATTCTGGTCGTTTTTCACGCAAAGCTTGATGCAAATCGGTCATTTGTTGTCGGTAACGTTGGGTATTAACGGTTTCACCAGGTTTCAGCAGTTCATAATAGATGACCCCTTCTGATCCCACCAAACACAAAGCATTGTCTTCCGCCCATAGCGATTTGGTCTTCCAGTCGATGTCGCTGGTTCTCCTGGAGTTACCCATGATTTTTACGCTTAGGATTCTCGAAATAGATCCACTTTTCGTCACCAGTACCATTTTAGAAGGTTTAAGACCATAATTCAAATCCAACGTTAAATACTGGTCATTCTTTATACGTTTATTAAATTACGTTGGTAAAACGTATAATTCAACGTCACGAAATACAACGTTGTCAAAATTCAACGTTTATGAAACGTTAATTCAACATTGTGTGCTGTGTGGGTGTTTGCGGAGATTAACAAAAAATAATAAGCATTATTTTAGGATATTATATAGCATTATCCCTCAATCTTGGTTTCACTAATAGTAACACCTACGGAAAAATAATTCTTTTTCTTATGTGTATTATTTTCGTAGTTCGTCTTTTATTTTTTTATTTTTAACATTCCCCAAATATTATTTACTTTTTGTTTATTTCCACTCGTCATCCGAACTTTCATTCTCTGAAAGTGTATCGCTCAATTCACTATGAGTGTTGACACACACTCTCATCAGCTAGGCAACTGCACATTTCTGTGCACGCCAGTTCTGCACTTGTACACTTGCATGGAAGTTGACAACGGCCACGCGAACAGGAACACCTAATTAATTCTTCTGGAGCACAAG
>JAGDQP010002112.1:0-13397 GCA_022664845.1 Lepisma saccharinum
AATTGTAGGTTCCGTAAGTTATAGAGTTAGTTAGTTACTTACTTACTTGCCCTACCTGATCGACTTGACCCGATTCTCCGGTATATTGCGTTGCCAGGTCAGTGGTAAATCTGCTTCTGAAATATACATTCAACGGTCCGCAGGGTTGCGAATTTTTGCTAGTTATAAATTAAAAGCATTAAAAACAAGAATAAAATATTTGAAACCTGCATTATAATATTTCTGAAGATATCGGTGGCAAGCTAAATCGATGAAACAATCGTAAAAGTATAAATATTACAGGACGAGAACTCGAATAAATAAATGTTATAAGGAAAACCGTCGTGAAAGTTTACTGAATCGTTTATCTTAAAACGTGTCTAATAACGTATATTTCTGTCGTAACTCTTGGTCTACGTGAAACGAAATATGTTGACAACGGTCCAGTATATGCTTCTATTGTCTTGTTTATCAAGAAAACGTAGTCCTCATCAGCCATGGATATTGTATTTGCTCACCATTGCTTAGGGCTGGGTTTGTTTGAAATAGTTAGGGTAATGCAGATTCGTAATGGAAATAACGACATTTTTTTCTGGTTTGTACTTACGTTCTCATAGTCTAATTTATCAACTTATTTTCAGCTGTATATTGTATTAAACAAAATTTGGTATTATGCTTGTGTATCCTTATAAAAGTAGTTCATTCATACGCTATCTACCGCGTATTTCAATTATCCATTATCGTCTACTTCTTAATAAATATATAACTTATTTGTAAGCTTTAGTAATATTCCACTATAAGTGTACGTAATTGGATTTCATCTCAACTTTGTATATGCCCGTGAGAATTGGGTCTAATATGCGTTGTACGAGGGTCGTTCAATAAAGATTTCCCCGTACCTACTTCCAGATATCGTAGAACGATGTAATTTCATATGGATAATCCTGTATATATGTATAGGTAATATGGTAATTTACATCTCCAAACTTTGATCCGTTTCTGTTTTATAGGTCCGAAAGTGAAGCAAGGTGTAATTTGTCCAAAAACCATGACTTGACCTCAGAAGCATGACCATCATCGCGAAAGTGCTTTCTCTTGAGAAATGACTTTATCGTTCGGAAGGGGTGAAAATCAGAGTGCTAGATGAGGAGAGTACGGGGAATGAGGAAGGATTTCATACCCGCAGGACCGTGTTTCTGTCTGGGCAACATGTGAGTTGTGAACGGGTGTATTGTATTGTAGGAGGCGGACACATTTTGTCAGCATCACGCCTCCTCTGGGTTTTGATAGAATCCCTCAATTTGTGCAGCAGTGAAGCGTAGCATGTCCCTGTAATTGTGCTACCCGTCGCTAGGAAATCAAGCAGTAATATCCCATGCTGGTCCCAAAAAACTGTGAGCATCACTTTGCCCGCTGAGGGTTGGACACGAGCCTTCTTTGGTGGTGGTGAGTCGTCACCCATTGCTGTTACTGGGCCTTGGTCTCTGAGTCAAAGTGATGGACCCATGTTTCATCCTGGGTAATTAGTCTACTATAAAAGTCATTCGGGTTTTCGTGGTACAGGTTCAAATTCGCTTGGGAGCACGTGACTCGTTCCTGCCTGTGGAAAGGTGTGAGTAGCCGAGGAACCCATCGGGCAAACACCTTCCGCATGTGTAAATAGTCATTAATGATTTTTTACACCCCCCACACTGATCTTTACATCTTTAGCTAGTTAGCGCACAGTTAGGCAGCGACTATCCAAGATGTCTGCTTCCACTTGCTCAATGGTCTCTTCGTCAATGGCGGACTGGGGTCTCCCAGGAATGGGGGCTGTTTCTACTGAAGTCCGACCACACTTGAACTGATGATGCTAGTGCTTCACTACGCCGTACGACGGGGCATCCTCATCATATGTCTCCTTCATCACATCAAATGTTTCCTTTGGTGTGAGCCCTTTTAAGTACAGAAACTGACTGATCGGTGCTCAATTAACTCCATCACACCTTACTTCACTTTTGAACCTATAAAACACAAACGGATCAGAGTTACAACTGTAAATTACCACATCACGTACATACAGGATTACACATGTGAAATTACATCGTACTACAATATCTGGAAGTGGGTCAGGGACAATCTTTATTGAACGACCCTCGTATTAGCGAAAAATGTAAGTTCCTTACTTCTTCCAAACCCGTAACCATATTTTTGTTCACATAATATAGTTCACTATTCTAACTTTTTTCCTAAAAAGCCTTCTTGTAAGGGGATCCAACTTTGGAGCCCTTTTATAATTCCGAAATGTTAACAAATAAACAGAACAAGGTTCATCAGTAGTAATTGAGACGATTTCGACCATTGGAGCTTGAAATTTACTGAATGCAGAATGTGTTGAAGTATTCACATCAACTTTAACATACGTAAAAATATAGTTATTGATCAAATGCCAATTGGGGGATCCGGCTTTGGTCACTTTCCTATATCGTTTCAAATAGGACTTTTTGTGCTTTCTTTGAAATTAATTTCATAATATTCTGCTTCACTAATATTATTTTAAATAAACAGATCTTGAATAAGTTTTTACAAATAAAAGGATTCAAAATCCTGTCTTCAATTGACTTGTCTATTAGATTCTTTTGATAGATTAAAACGAGAACAGAAAGTGTTTTGTTACTTGCCTTTTCTTACAGTCATTCATTCTAAATGAATATTCAAATATCACTATAATATCAACCTGCTTATAGGTCTTAATATCTTTACAGTAAATTTAATTAACATATAATAAATTTTAAAATACAGAAACTTTCAATATCGCTTCGAGATTTTCATCTTGATAACTGTTAGACAATAAAACTGGTGAATTAGATGGCAAACTAAAGCAATATTTTTTCCTTTTATTCACAGACATGTCCAATAAACCTCCTGAACAGAATGTACAACCTGTTACTCTTCCAGAAGGCCAAGCCAATTTGGCCTCTCTACCAGAGCAAGTTATTGCACCGCAAGTTCCTTCACGTGGTACAGAAACGAATGTTGTTTCCACTACAGACAGATCAGCAAGTCCTCCGCCAGTTCCTCCTAGAAATCCAACTATACCAAAGAAGAAAATACCAGAAGCACCATCATCTGGAGCACCAGAATCACAAAATATAGCATCTGGTTCATTAGAGGCAGTTCAGCAAACACTTTCCTCGGTAGCTCCAGAAACTGCACCAATGCCGCAACTCTCTATTACATCGGTATCTCAGGGTGTGTCACCTGCTGACAAAGGAGTTGAAAAAGTTGTCTCCAATTTACAACAAAATTCAACTATACAGGAATGTAGTAAAGAAGTTCAAGGACAGGTATGCTTACGTAGCGAAATTACATTCCTCAAGTTTTGGTGTGGTGTATAGTTTGAGAAAAAAATACTTAAGTGCACGTTTTGAAGTATAAAATTTGAATAGTTCCATTTTAAAAATATTCCTGATAAAACCCACTAATATCTTGCACGCCACTTTCTCGCTGTCAGTAGACATTATCTAACTAGACTACTTGCAAAAGAGGCAACAATATTGTTCAATCAAGTCCATTAAAGGAAGTATACATTATACTAAAGATCACATCAAAATATATGAATATTTTCTTACGTAAATGACTGAATTACTATGGAAATAATTTTGTTTTAGTTTTAATTATTGACAGAGTGAAAATTCAGCTGGAAATAAATTCTAGAGAAAAAGTACTGGATACTATTACAATCCAACGGTAATTAACAATTGTTCACTTCACCTTAGATTCGTTTCTTAGCAATGTAGTAGATCCAGTAGTTTACATAGAATATGTTGTAAATGTTTCATATTCCTTAAAGAGCTTCTTCGGAGCCCAGGAATTCTCCTCATGCTTCTATCGATGGGTCCGTATAGACAGATAAATTTAAAAGGTTATGAGAGTCCGTTTTCCGTAGTTACAGGCTCTCTCAAAAGATGGCTTCAACGTTCTCCCAAACAAGAGGTAACACACTTCTTTAAACTCCGACACAAAACAGGTAGATTACTAAATAATATTGCATAAAGGAATTAGCGCCGAATGTTGTAGAAATATCAATGTTAGGGTTTGACATCTCCTTTAAGTATTATAGGACAGATAAATGCTACCTTTTTTCTAACTTATTTAGTATCAGAGAAATATGAAGCTGCTTTTGTAGAGCACGAGAGTTTAGTATGATACGAAATTATTTTTGATAATTTCCAAATTTCTATCATGCTAAATACCACATTCGTAAATATATCAAAAGTAATCTACGATATCTAAAAAGAATTAAAATTCCACAATATTTCGCCCAGAATTAAGATTCCACTGAACTTCGTTGAGTAGTTAAAAGTTAAGACTTACAGAGAACCGATTATAGACGGAAATAAGGTCGGAAGCGAAACAGCTTGCTCTATAAGTTCTATCTTTCTACCGTCTGCCAAAGTGTATGGTACTGAACGAAATGCTGTGGAATTTATATCCTTTTGATGTGTCCTAGCTGTGTTTTATCATTATTTTTTTTTTTTTAGAATTATCAACGTAATATGTAGTACAAAAGTGAAATATTTCCTGTGGACTGAAATACAAAGTTACTCATCCGTGGCAGGTAGAATGAAAGTATGTGTCAGAAATGTATTTAGAATGAGTTTTCTCTAAAACAAAAATGTAGTTACTTAGAAAATTTGCAAGAATGATTTTTATTCTATGAAAATTAGTGTCAGCTGACAAAGGCAAACTACTACTACTAAAGTAAATAATAAGTATATATGGAATAAATAGAGTAAGTAAATTGAAAGAAAACACATGAGATCTTAAATTAGAGAATGAAAGACTTCTATATCTCTTGATTTTCAGGCATTTTATGCTCTATACAAGCCTTTCTAAAGCTTTTCTTAAAATCCTACGACCCCCTCCCCCTTTTACCATGACTTATAGCCGTGGGCTCATATATAGACTGTGAGCCAGCAGGTGAAAAGCTTCCCTCCCCATGGGGGAAAAATTAAGCTTTGGTGTTCCGGTTGGGTATGTTAGTGTAAGTGAAAAGCTGCCTGGCTAAATGACATCATTTTTCTTCCCGAATGTTCTTATTCATAGATCGATCTAATTCACTGGAGATGGCTTACCTTGGATGTGACGTCATCATTGGCGTAATGTGACAATCCTACTATACCTTTTTTCAGCATGCATTTCACCAGTTATCGACTTATTTTTGATTGATTAATTTTTGTAAGTGGATCTAAAGTTAAACACCTTTAGTCATTTTTGTCAGTATGTTATAGGACCATCTAGCCAGTTTACTTCAGTGATTTGCCTCACATGTTGGTCAGCAAGTATGCATATGCAAAGGTATGGACAATGGTTTATCTACATTGCATAGTAATTGTAACATTCTCTTTTCATGTTTCTTTTTCCTTTCGTATTTCTGTAATTTCTTTTAAGTCCTACTTCTGAATTGCTAACATCACACAATCTTGTCAATTTTAAGGGTACAGGAAAGCGTTTCCATTGTACTGTATCGCGCACTTCTTATGTACTGATATCCCAATGTTCTACAGTAAGACAATGTTATAGGGGCACATCAATCTTCAATGAAAGTCACGTACTGTATCATTGTTTCTTATTAATGTTATAAGTGTTGAAGATTCCATATTCTTAATATTCGTATGTTATTAAGGTTTCATATCTGAAATAAAAGTCGTCAACACAATAACAAAGTTTTGACAAGAAAGGTATTTGATACTCATTTTAAACTAATTTAAAGCATATTAAAACATAACTACAATATATTGAAGCACATATAATCCTAATTATAGGTTTACTCAGAGGATAATGTTCAACAAATTAGAATTACCCCCAAGCTTTCTGGCTGTGTTCATCATTGTCATTTTTATCGTCTGCGTCCACAGATGTAAGATGTTCAATGAGCTCTGGCAACATCATTTCACTTTCAAACCAATCCCACTCAACATGTCCCATCTGAAAGATTTTCCACCAATGAGACATATCAGTGCAATTTTGAGTGAAACTATCACCATCTATCACACTGATAACTCTGGCTACATGTTTTTGTCATAGCGCTTTGGCATGGTGGCAAATGGCAAAGATCTATTGTATCTGGACTGTTGGAGTACGCTACCAATTTTTTCTCGGAATATGTCATATCTTAGACTGTTTACATAGAAATATTTTGATCGTCCATACCCGACACACGCAGGTCTTTCCCACTTTTCGTCAGTGTCGGTGTTAATGTTCCAGCGTTTTCCCAGGCCGGCATAACGCTTCCTGGAATTTCAAATCTCTGAACATGACTTTGTATGACGCAACTTTCTTTCTACCAACAAAGTAAATGGTCGTATCATATCACGATATGGCATATAAGCCTAGCAAAACCACCTTTCTTGTGTTTCTTCATGTCATTGTATGTTTCCACTGTCTTGTGTCAATGACAATGGGAACATGTGAGAGCTGTGAAGCCAACTTCAGCAAAACCACAAACACATTGGAATTAGGTGAACCTGGGATATTTCTCTGCAGCATCCTGCATATGTAATATAATGCGAGTGTCTGCCTCTTCATGATCTGAAGACTGCTCCTCTACCTCAGTGAGTTCCATCAATCCATGTTTCGAGATGTAAGCGAGTAACATTCCTTGCCCTTCATAGCCCATACTTCTCGTATATCATTTAACTTACTGGTATATTTGTGTCTTTTACAATTTCCGCAGTGACAAATTTTAAGCTGGTGCTTATTTCCAGAATTGCTTAAGAAATGACTCAATTTTTAGGTTCTTAGATTTTAGGTTCTTTCACCAGGACCGTCTGGGAAGATTTTCTGCGAGCTCTTAAACTTTTCACAGACATTTCACAGACGTATCTCAGCTATAACGAAACTCACACGCTTGCCTTTTGGTAACATATGTCTCAGATACAGTATTTATTTCCTAAAGATAGTAGTTGCATAAAAGGTGACATTATGTGCGTATTTTCTGCCAACATATGAAGCAAAACATTGTCATGCACCTGACCAGGTAATCCAAACATCCTCACTAAAAACGACTAATGCAGTTTCATTTTAGTTCCGCTTAAATGTCAATCAAATATGTCAATACAGCGTACATGCTGAAATATGTCATAACACATTGTCAAGTTACGCCAATGGTGGCGTCACAGGTTCAAGGTACACCACCCCCAGTGAATCAAATCATTTTATAAAGAAAAGTTCAGCGAACTGCTTAAACCTATACGGGAAAGAATTATGTAATTCGTGCCGAGATACTGTTTTTAGTGCAGCTACCCTACTTGCGCAAACCCTGATGACGCCTAGTGTCCTATGTTACACTTACGAAAACAGGCAGTTTTGCACTTACTTAGGTACATGTTGGAGTGTGTTTGTCATTTTGATAAGGAGCCTGTAGAGCTTATTGTAACCAATGCTATAAACTTGCCTGGTTCTTTTGTTTGTTGCATGGAATGAGGTAGAAGGAAAGGTACTTACATTTATAGAATACCAAGACAAGCTTACACGAACATCACAAACACAATAGAAAAGCGGCAACGTTTCGTAGAAGCATGCTCACTTGATAGGAGAGATAATGGACAGAGAGTACTGATACGGGACTAGTGCTAAGAAGTCGCCATGTTGCGGAACGGTGCGTTCCATAACTCCCGTCCCATTTTCTTTCCAATTTCAGGATAGAAAGAATCAATATTTTTCGTTGTAATATTTTTCCAAGCACGTGAAGGAGATATATAAAAATTAAATAAGTCTAAATGGCTAAATATTCAACAAAGTTTCGCCGTTTCGTTTTTCAAAGCGAAAACTCCGAAAGTGATATTTTTCTGATGGGAAATCAATGTTAAAATGCTCGCAGATTGATAAAGCTGTGAAAATTAACCAAATATTACTGGAAGCAATCCGTACCCCAGGATCTAGATAGGTACACACACACCTTGACACTATAGTGGACACCCCTCAACCTGACGTAAATATGCTACTGACCATTTCCTTTGAGAATCATATTAATGATCCTGTTTGCTTGAAAAATATCATCATATATTACTGAAACGACGAAAACGGTTGACAGGTATCTCAGTGTGTCACGGTGTGGTCGCGATTGGTGGGTTGTGCCTATCTGGGTCTTGTAGTCTGGGAAATGTAGTACTACATTATTTCCAGCAATATTTGGTTAATCTTTACAGTTTTATCTCTCAGCGAGCATCTTAACATTGATTTCCCATAAGAATAATATCACTTTTGGAGTTCTCGCTATAAAAACCGAGGTAACGTTTCTCCCAATATTCATGTATTTATTCCTTATTCAAATTTTACATACTTCCCTCACGTACTTGTAAAAATACAGCGAAAACATTGATTCTTTCTATCCTAAAACTGGAAAGAAAAATGGGGACAGGAGATATGAAACACACTGTATATAGCCTATGAACGGACATGGGCAAAAAAGCATTATTTCACCTAGGTGAGCAAGAAAGCATTGTTAATATCTCGTAGTTGACACTGACAAGGAAAGATTTACAAACGATTGCTGAATTCAAATTGCTTAGTACACTTGCTCCGGATGCACAGTCGACTAGACAATTTAATATCTGTTGATATATGCGCAATAAGATAGAAAATGCGTATTAGTATTAGCGGCAGCACCAAAATGAATCATACAGGTAAGTAAACACATTCCAGGTAGATCAAGTTGAATATTCGAATCACATTATATTCAGCTGATAAAATATTCTAATCCCATTCATTATTAGCTATTTTAATATGGATGATGATGTATTATAACGTACTACGAAACTTATTGGCACTAATGTCCAAGTTAACTTAAGTTGGTAATGTTAGGTACAGTAATAATCTGGTTTCGGTTACTTCTTTCAACAAATATGTTCGTCATACAGCAGTACTACACTGCACAATGTAATAAAATTCCTATCAGGTCCTATCACAGGTCCATAATGGTGTTCAAGTCTTATCACAGGATATTGAAAGTCTAGATGGCTGACATATATATTTCCAAGACAAAATCCCATATCGAGTATCCATTACGTAGATATGAATTGCTTTCATATAAATTATCCTAATTCATGTTCCGAATATACTCTGATACAAATTGTCTTCAAGTTTCGTTGATATTATATACGACGTAAAGGAAGTTGTAGTTTTGCTTATTTTCTTGATTCAATAAACTGCTATCATTTGTGCTGGCTTGCACAGATATTTAAGGTTGACGTCCAGAGAAGAAAGAGAGAAGTTTTTATCATTACGAAAGGAAAGAAAAGAAAGTAACTGAGTTTAATTTTATTGACATTATCGTGTACGATAATGGTTGTCGTTACTTAATATATGGCTGTAGTGGCTTCCATAAAGATATTGGAATAATTTATCTAAAGCCGTATTTGTGAGAGTTCGTAAGAAAAGTGTTTTATATAGTAGCTTGTTTGCATGATTTGGAAATTAACTTTGAATGTGTAATTGAACTAACATAGGAGGTTTTATGGTAAACCTAGTTGTTGGGTCTGCTGCATGGAATCGAAGCTTATTAGTATCCTGTTATCCATACCTGATAGTTCGATACTATCGCATGTCATTTACCCGGAATAGAAGCTATTGTTCTATAGTAAGTTGGTAATTCTGATTATGATGTTTGCTAATGTCACGGCTATTCTATAGTTACCGCACCACTGGTAGTGCGAATGCATGTAAGAACCTTAACACGATTGGGTTAAATAAGATATATTTATCGAAGTAAACTTGTTTAATGATTCATATTTGTGTTATTTCATTTATATGGAATGAGCGTATTCTGTGGTAGTTATATACAATAAGAACAGTGGTTCTCAAACTTTCCAGTTCGCAGATCCCTTGAAAGCAAAATTAAAATTTCACGGCCCCGCTTCTGAGTTTTAAAATAATACAAACATCAAATATGTTACAAACTCGGCAAAATTGTAATGTTCAATGATATCAAACACAGTTTAATGTGAACAATGAAGCTACTTTTGAACAGTTAGCTCTGCAATGTTGGGTTTAATGTCTTATCATTTTAATATTAATTCACTCTCAGCTCAAGTTTATTTCTTAAAATTTGATTTCAAATACGTGAGGTGGGAGAATACGGTTTCACACAAATAAGTAGTGGTGAACACAGTTAAGCACTTCAAAGCTGTTATTGACAGTTCAGGATAGTCAGTCACTCATGACATATAACCAAAAGTCTGCTAATTCTAATTGTAAAAACTGTAATTTTAATGAACTTTCAGTTGAAAGTTCTGCCATATAATCTTTTTGTCAGTAAGACAGAGCCCATCAGCAAATGGATTCCTTATCCACATGTCAGTTTCAAGCATCACCGGGACTGCAAGTGGAGCTGCTCCAAATGTGACTTAATAACGTTGAGATTCTCCTTTGGAACATTTTCTTCTGATATCTGGACGAAATCTACCATGGAAGAGAACTGCTAAAAGATTTCAAAGTCTAATCTATGAATTTAAAGCGTCAGTTCTTTTTTTTATCATTTCCTCGGATTTATATCAAACCTGGAAAATAATTACGCTGGAGACTTAAGTTGAGCGCATTCAGATGGTTGAAGATATCAATCAGCAAGGTATCATAACTTCAAAATCCAGTAAATCATGGAACAAAGGTCGAAGTTGGCATCAAACCAAAAGAGCTTGAGTTAATCCATCAGTTCAGTACCCTTCCTCGGGGAATGCACCTTACTTATGCAGTGCATTAACCATTGCTTGTGGTCACTCCCCATTTCCAAAAAAATCGAGAAGTCAAAGAGCGTGATTTAATAAACAGAATCATAACCCAAACTACCTCGCCAAGGCTACTCTTGAGCTCTGGTGGTATCTTGGTGCTAATGACTCTCTGTGGATACAGCAATAAACCCACACTGCAAATGGTGCAACAGTGTTTATCCACTTTTTCCTCCATACATAGATCTTTCTGCGTCACTGCTTGTATTGTCTGTATGCACAGTGATACTTTCGAAAAGCTGACACTATCGGAGGATAAAACATTGTCCACTATTTTGAAATAAGCGTACTTAGTTATCAAAAATTAAATCTTTAAACATTATCTTGTGGAAAAAAAAAACAACATAAATTTTGGTTGCGAAATTTAAAAATGTGAGACAATGACGTTATATCCGATTCTTTCTTAGAAGTGTCTGTGAACCCCCTGAAACATTGCCACGGGTCCCCCGGGGGTCCGTAGACCCCACTTTGAGAACCTCTGCAATAGAGTATATTAAAAAATTCAGAAGACTTTCATGACAAAGTTTTTTACAGTAATATCTGTTTCCATCATATTGACGTTTCTCACTACATACAAACGGTATAGTATTAACTAAATCCGATTACATCACAATTGATAATTATGTATTCGCATGCACTGAACGTGACTTGACATATATTCTGGTAATTATTTAGTTTGCTAATGATCCAATCTTTACAAATAATATAATTAATATTCTGTTTCCCAATCTAAACAAGTTTGGGGGTAGTATTCAAAGTCCAAACTGCCTGTCAAGTGTGAATATATCAAATCATAGCTTGGTGAGGTTTAATCAGAAGGTCATCTTTAATGACCATATACAAATCTACCCAAATAGAAGTACGTCTATATACACAACAAATACTACGAACACAAATTAAATTCAATATTGCAAACAAGAAACACAATAGCGTTTTTATAATTTCATCTCAATTTCAGTCTGGTACACCTATCATTATGCAAATCATTTCATTGCTCGTAGTATTTCAAATACATCAACAAACACATTTCTTCCCAACTTGCATATCTATTTCAATTACATATCAATTGCTCATTCATAAAATCCACACGCAAAGTACTTCTATCAAGATCCATTATACAAGTTGAAGTCATCAAATTTCAAACGTACAACCAGCAGAATCTTTCTTCTCAGCACAAATAGCATCCTACGCAGGCAGGTAGGATCCAGAATTTGGTTTTGAGAGTGGTCCAAGGGCCTAGGGGGAAAGGGGGGTTCAAGGTGTGTCTGGCCATGAAATGTATATTAAATTTGTGTAATTGCGCCTGAAGTTTTACTATTTTCCCATAAAACTCTGAGTTTGGTGGGGGTCTGAACCTCCCGAACCCTCCCCCTAAATACATCCCTGATCGTACGGCCACCTTTCGTACTATTTAAAAAATACTTTGTAGCCTAAAAATTGATATCGAAATTTATATTTTAAGAGTACAATCTTTTATACAAAGTACATTTAGCCGTATTCCATCATTTAAATAAGCGAATAGCTGCTCCCTGACAGCCATTACCATGATAACCACATATTCAATATTGTAAATTCTCAAATAGGGTACTCTGCACTTTCCTTTGTTATATTCGACAATACGAATAAATCTAATAAATCACATTTATTGCCCACATTCTTTTTTCACATTTTGCTGATTTTCTTTTTTTTTCTTTTGTTGATTGAAAGTGGTTCTGAAAACAGTTGGCAGTCTCATCATTGTTGTAGATTACTTCTTCTTTGCTTTTCATACGTAGATATTATATTCCTTTCTTGATAAAATCAAAGGGTTACTAGGGTTATTCAAAATGATATTTCTAGTATCTTTAAGAACTGGTAATCTAAAGATTCTGCTTTATTTGTTTTCGTAATTGAACAAATTCTATATAATATAATGACAGTTACCGAATATTTTATATTTCTTATAATGATCATATTTTCGTTTGATATTGGTACTTATTGTTCTGATAAACCAACACGAATATGAATTTGTGGGCATTTTCTGTACTGCAAAACATTTATCCATAGTACCGTGTAGATTCTAGAACCTAGTAAGATCCACGTTGACATGATCAAAGTTCCCCAGACATCCACAGTCGATTACAGCTAGCTATGCAGCAATCAAAGTTGGTTTGCCTAAAATGGCAGCTTCTGCTGATATTGATTTCTAATTTTGTTTTTGAAGGCTCGGTGTTTGTTAGTGTAATTAACTATGCAGAATAATGATGAGCTTCTTTCATCATAGAAGTTTCATGTTTCACTTTTAGATTTATTTTTCAATTTTATGTTCGTGCACACCCCCTGAATACGTTGCGGTCCTCAGTTGTAAACCGTTAATCCGCTCTTATAATGTGATTTTTACGACAATACAAGGACATTAAAATAAATTTGATTGTAGTCATTACATTGTTATTTTAGATTAGAAACACGTATTGATAGCACAGAGGTGAGTGGGAACAGAAACATTATAGTGTGTTAAATACTCAGATAAAAGAATGACGTAATGAATTTGGTGAAGGAAGTAAATAAAAATTAAATGTCAGAAGTTAAAGTCAGGGGGAATCGTAGAGCTGTAGATAAAGAAAATCAAATTGAGAGAGAGAGAGAGAGAGAGAGAGAGAGAGAGAGAGAGAG
>JAGDQP010002112.1:13497-37087 GCA_022664845.1 Lepisma saccharinum
AGAGAGAGAGAGAGAGAGAGAGAGAACAGGTCGGGGTGAGAGCTTAGGTTAAAGCTCCCTTGTACACTTGGAGAAAAGTGTGGTTTTGGATGGAAATCAGTACATTTAGAGAGCAAATGCGAATCAACTGTAACTACATTAGATTTCTTGTATGTCAGAATTAATCCGTTCAAAGTCAATATATAACATAAATCAAGTACTCCCGTTCTTATTCGTTAAATGGTAATACAATTCTAACCCAAAATTTGTCATAAAATTTTTAATTTCTTACATTTTTTCTGATGCATTTTTAATTAAATTCGCACCGGAAATCTCTTTTATAATTAATATCCTAGAAGGCAGTCTATACTACCCGATGGATAGCTGCTTGCAAGATTCATGATTTTTTTTTTCGTAACACTCAAGCAGATTTAATTCAAAGGCAACACCACACACATATACGAGTATATAGGTAAGACGCCTCCTACAAACTTAAAAAGGACGTAGACCTCTAGCTGTTCATTTAAAAAACATCACATTTTTGTTGTAAGATAAAGATAAGACAAAATTGATTTTGTGGACGGTAACAGTACTATGGCTTACACCCGTCCCGAAAATGTTTGTTCTCTTGCGAGAGTCATCGTGGAACTCTTACCTCTCCAGCATTTCCCCACGCACAACGCAGGTTAAAGAGTTCAAAGTCCAGGGAATCCGATAACCATATTTTTAATCTCTAATATCTATTATATAGTACAATAATCTTTTGATTTTGTCCTTGCACCCCTGAGATTTTGGGAAAGAATATCCGTAATTCATTATTTATTCACTCTGGAGAATCAACACCAATCTTTCAGGCAGCATGGCGACAGCTAGATTCATATTATCTTTGGGGGGGAAAAAATAATGCTTCATATTTGTACTGATAGCAATATATTTTATTTTTCTCATCAAATATCCTTTTATTGTTCACAGATGGAAACCACAGTGCCTCAAGAATATGCAGTGTACACGCAACAGATTTCTGCCTTGCAAGAGGACTGCTTAAAATATAAAACAGAACTTAATTCTAAAGACGAAATGATAAAAGATATTTACATCAAATGGAATGAAAAAGAAGCCCTTTGGAAGAGCAAAGAAAAGGAACTTTCAGATAAAATTGCACAGTTAGAAAAGATTATTCAAGATAGCACAAAAGTTGCTGAAGGTGCAGTTTCGCAGGATGGAGAACTTACAACAAAGATTCATCGCTTAGAGCAAGAATTGCAAACCAGAACAGAGGAGAGGGAAAATTATAAGAATAGATTACAAGTAGTTGAGGAACAACTGGCACAAAACAAGCCCCAATCACAGGATAGTGCCAGTATGACATCATCAGATACTGTGTCTGTCGGTGTTGGAGATACTTCGGTGAAAGTTCATGATAAGAAAGAAGGAAATGTGGTGAGTACAAGTCATGCTTGTGAAGGCACACCTTCTGTCCAAGAGAAAGCAGGATCAGAAGATGGTGAAGTTCGCAAAGAAAACCAAACATTACACGCTTTAAATGAAAATCTTAAGGAACAGCTTAAAGAGAAAATTAACGTCTGTACTAACCAGGAGAAACAAAATCAACATCTCTCTAGTCAAGTAGGTTCTCTGAAAGAAGTGGTAGCCATCACAAAAGATTTATTGAATATCAGAAATTTAGAAGCAGAACAACTCCAAACAGAACTCAATGACATGGGCAACAAAATTAAGGCTGAAAGAGAACGTCAAAATGCAATGCTGGCTAAAATGGAGGAAGCTGTCAAAATCAACACTGTTTTAAAACAAGAGTATGAAAAGCAACTACGTATGTTCCAGGAATTGAAGTTGAAATATGAAGAAAAGGTGAAGTTACTGCAAGCCGAGAATCAAAGTTTGGAAACAGCTTTACAAGTTGCAAAAAGCAAGTGATCAACTAAAAGAAGAACTGATTTTGCTGTTCCAGGATGAATGGTTTAATTTATATGCTGATTTATTAGCGATAACTTTTATCATTTTTATCATTTGTGAGTCAAATCGACATTACATTTTTATTATTCATTTCTCTTTAACTTGTGTTATAAATTTATTGTAATTCATTAGAATTTATCAATATAAATTTTATGAATAATGATGGGAAGTACTGATGCAATAATAAATGACAAACATTGTATTCGTACGTGAAACAAAATGTTATTTACTTCCTTTCCATGATCACCTTACGATATTAGTGTATTTAAGTTATATGTAACAAAGGCATTATCAGGAAAATCGATCAATGCGATACAGTATGCGTTCCCCACTGAACCTAACTATAGGCTGAACTTCCATCTCTTTTTGTAACAATACTTAGGCGTATACTGCATTTTTTTTAGTATTTTTAGCATACATCTGTAAAGTGGAGAGCTGTTCATTTTAGTGGAGAATTATTACTTGCTCAATTAATCGTCACAGCATAATTATATATTCTACATCCACTTCATTTATCAACACAGTAGTTACTAATTTACACTTACTAATTACTCAATTTTTCCCAATTATGTACTTAAAATAACTATAATTTAATTTCCTTCAGTTGTGTTTTAGTACATCCGTCTACCATATTGGATTTATTGTTCTACATTTTACCTTTTACAACAAACATGTGACGTGTGTGATCATCTTCTTTCTCTCTACGACTGAAAATGGAGTAAGTCTCTGGAATATCCATCTTTATGATAATATTATTTAATACTGTAAAACTAAAGACCTATCTGTATTCATTTTGCAGGTCTCGGAAAGAAAGTGGGTGGGTGTAATTTTAAGAAGAAAAAAAAAATGCAAGAAGCTTGTTCGGAAAGTAAGCACCGTTTGATATTTAAAATTATGAGAATTTATTTAAATAAAAATATTTTAACAGATTTTTTCCATAATTTTAACTACGACTTCTCAGAATTTCCACCACTATTAAGTCATTTATCTTAGCAGGTCAACAAGTTCTGCAAACTCTCTTCATAAAACAAGACCAAATAGCCAACCCTTCTGTTACTTCTTTAACAGCGCATTCGACGGCGTCTGTGTGGCATAGAAATCTCAGTAGTAATTTATTTAACCATTGCATTAAAGAGTCTTGATGTTTTATTTCGATGTCGGACAAAATCTTAATGTTAGTTCTGTTTTTGCAGTTGTCCACCAGTGAATTATTTCGTAATAGTCAACCGCAATGACTCTCAGCGTGGGAACAGTAAACTCTTAAATATGATTTAATCTCTTCTTCCGAACACAGCACTTTTAATCTTCCTCCATGCCAGAGTCTTGACATACGACGATTTGGATCGGAGAATCACGAACAAAAGATTTTCAGGATAGACTTTTGAATCCATGAGTTAGGTTGACGGTATGAACTTTATTTCTGATTTCCATGGGATGAAACTCTGTCAGGCGGATACTTCCATAAGAATCCGGCTACATTCTCGCATGAAGGCCGTTGACGTATTTCGAACCAACCGTGCTCTTACGCCCTTACGTACTCTTCTAGTAATTACTGGGAGGAAGTTTTCTCTATCTACTAATATGTATGGATTTGATAGAGATAGAAATGTCAGTAATGTCATTTTGGTTAGGAAGCCAATAAGATCATCTTTGGATGAATAGAATTTAAGGAATTGAATTTTATCTATGTTGCTATTAATTTCTAGGGGATTGTTTGGGCCTGCTTGGTGTAGAAATAATAGATAAATTATGGATAATGTACCAACAATAAAGTGGAAGGTAAAGATATTAGTTAAGGTGACATAATCTACTGCGGATGCTCCTCAAATTTATTGAAGGGGTCGCGGATAGAAGGTTAGTAATTACTTTTGCTCCTCAAAAGGATATTTGACCTCAGGTATCCAACAAATGTGGTTGCTATTACTGTTAAGAGAGTAGTCCTACTCTTCATGTGTGTAAATATAAGAAGGATCCATAGTACCTGGTCCTACATGCAGGTATAAACAAATAAAGAAGAACGAAACACATTTTGCATGAAGTGTGCGAAGAAATCAGCCAAAGTCTACATTTCGGCAAATACGTGAAATACTCTGTCGAATGCAAGTTCGATTCTGGATGTGTAGTGCATTGCTAGAAATAGCCCTTCAATGGCTACTTTCCATTCTTTCCTTTACTGTAGCTATTTGCACTCTCAATTCTCAAGTTTTTGCAAGCAAGTCTTGTAATATTCACGCATTATATCAATAGTCCTCTGATCTTCGCGGAAGGCTATCTCAAGGTGTGGTTGTTTTCAAGTGGGCACTCGCATCTTTTGAGGATTCATTTCCACGCTGTGATATCAGAAACTGTGGGTTTAGAATCTTCTACAATTTTTTTTGCGAAGATCCTCTTGCGCGCCTTTAACTGAGGGAAATTTTCCATTTTTACTGCACTTCGAGTAGTAGGTACGCACAAATCATTCTGGTAATTCTACGCTTAGACAAATCAGGAACCACCCACCTTTTGACCAGAAATCCAATCATTGGTTACAAGAAATTATAAATTGTCAAACGCTCCACTCGTCCTTTTGGATAGATTCAAGTAATATTTCGCATTATTATTATTTTTTTTTAACCAAAAGGAAACAAAGACGTGCACATCTGTAGTGCACTTAAACTTGAACTATGGTTAAATTCATGGCTTTGACTTCAATCACATTATTCTGAAGCCGAAAATTCACCGACCAGGAACCTACAGATAAGCCCCACAGAGCGAATTTATGTGGGTTGCCTATTCGCCATAGTAATGAAATTTCAAAGCCAATACGGCAGCACAAGAAGTCGTTCGAAAAATCCCAGATAGTTTGTGGAAGGTCCCTGCCATAGGTAGCAACTTTGCACACTAGCCATTATCGGATTTCAGAAAAAAATTCTTCGGCCCACCCTATAGAACAAGTTATGTCATCGATCATACTTAATCTGACATTCACTCAGAAATTAATTTGGACATTTGTTGGCATAGCCATTGGGTATTGTCTGTATATCATCGATGTGAACTATCCTAAATTGAGGTTACTTTACACCTACAAAGAAAATATTGCACCACGCCCTCAAAATATACAAGAATTGTTATGCAGTCTTCATGTGTGAGTGTTTCCTGTTATTGTTTTTTTTTTTTTCCATCAATGACAATGAAAGTTCACGCATGAAGTTTACAGAGCAATTCTTGTATATTTTGCGAGGATAATGTAATATTTCCCCTGTAGGTACAAAGTTACCTCGTATAGAACTGTACGTGTATTATTGATTTTTTTGTTTCGAGTGGAGGAAGACTCATCAGTGAATGTTATGAATAGAGGTAATGGTTGCTTGTAAACAATTGCATACAAATGTAGTCAGGATGTCTCCTGAATGTTAATTTTCAAATTCCAAATTTTCAGCTCTATTTTTCTTCTCCCAGGTCATTAATTTATAATATTTTCCTCTTGCAAAAAAAAAAAATGTTCATTTTATAAATTTAAAAGAAGCATGTACCAAGCGCATTTCTTTAAGTCATTATAGAACATGAAAAAAAAATGATATACTAACTAAGATGTACGTTCTGGAGAGATTTCAAATAAGAAAATAAAGTAGAATATATCCTACCAGAAGGCGGTTGAGAAAATTGTGCAGTAACAAACTGACAAATAGTACAACATAGACGTATTATTTGATATTTTTAATATAAAGTTTCAACGAAAAAATAGTTCAGATCTAAGATTTAGAAAATACAATTTATTTTTCTGCATGTTTGAAACTATCAGCAAAATTTTAGTGAAACTTGATATGAGTTGGCAGTTAGTCAGGATTATCGTTTCATGTCAGGACTTGGCTACACTGACGATATCGGCATTATTTTATTATGAGCGCTAGATTTAAAAAGCAAACAATAGGAAGTGTATTTATATTGTAGTGTTTATATATATATATATATATATATATATAGTTTTTGTTGGCGTAATGGTGATCAGATATTTCCTTCTATTGTACCGTGTTTATGAAAGAGAAATAGTTATCTATCGGGAAATGCAAAATAAGTCGTTTCCTATGGTTGTAATTCAAGAGAGAATTTAGGAAACTTATTGTACTTATGAGAAGGATTATCATTGTTAGTTCCAGCCTGCTACAAGGACTCCTACCGAACCTTTACAAGAAATGGTTAACTATGAAGCTTTTAGTTGGAAATAAAGATGGTAATTTAATATCATCTTGTATGTTTATGGTTTCGCTCCCAAAAGTATGTCTTTAGATACGATGATTATTATAATGCATATGGGATGCACTTTAGATACTCCCTCTATCAATAGTTGGAAGTAGCATTTGGATGTTGGATGAGAACAGATCTAAAAGTACAAGTTCCGATCACGACAAGGTTAGTATCTAGCCCAACCTAATATGATTGCATCTCTTATTGCATATTTAATCTCCATTTTAATATTGCAAATGGGTACAGTGGTCACTTCAGATAAAATAATAGCATCGTTCAGGCATACTAAAGTTTCGTCTGTACCACGACCACATTTTTATATTGACTACTATAGTAACTTCGACATCATATCAAAACTAACCAATATTATTTAAAAAGAAAAAAAAAAATAGTTTAAAATTAGGAATTCGTGTGCATATAAAACTCAACTTCCAAACCGATTTTAATTCACATTGTCACATTTTACTCTATATTCTTCTTGATGAGGAATGGCCAGTTACTTCTATAATACACAAATGCATTTATATCCTGTATTATTTATTTATAACATTTTTTTCTTCTTGCAAACAAGCAAAGTATGTTTATTTTATCAATTATCCGACTAAGATAAAGTTGCCTAAACACAATAAATAAAATCAATTCAAATTCAATTGAATTTAACCTAACTTATTACTCACCTTAAAGTAAGGTTTCTAATGTCGTCCTTTTAAGTAGTTGCTTCAATATGGCTAGGATTTTTCGGAGCGGCTCTCGCTCCGTCTTCAGACTGTGAGATTATATTGTTTGTGAAGTTTAATAAATATGTAAATGTAGAACGATGTGTATTATTTGTTAACTGAAACACTTGAGTCCAACTGTAAAACCCACTCAAACCCACTTTTATATTACTCTGCTGTTACTGTTTCTAGGTACCAAAGACTTGTTAAAAAACAGTCTGAGCACTGCGACCGTATTGGAAGAACTGGAGTCGAATTTTTTCCATGTGTAGGTAAAATGTATCTAGGCCCTATTTACAACAAATTCCTGTTCGAGTATAAGAATTATGAAGAATGATCAAAAATATTGTACGTACAGGTAATCGCAGATGTGTAAAAATTGGTAATGGGTTAACATCGAATAAATAAGTGGAAACCTAAGGAAAGTGTACCCCAGTAAATTAGCTGGTCGTAGTATGCACTACGCACTATTTCGTATAAAATCAAATCTCCCCCCACCCCCCAAAAAACACCTACAAACACACTTTCATTACATCCCAACGACGGCCTGAAGACTGAGCGAGAGCATTTCCGAACCTATCCAATTCATACTGAAGCAACTAATTTAAGAGGACGACATTACAGACCTTACTTTAAGGTGAGTCATAATAATTGTAATTGGGTCCTCTGTGCTTTTAAAACAGCTTTATTTGAATTCAAATATACTTGACTCACCTTATATTATAGTTAAGGTAATTTCAAAACTCAGTTTAACATTAGACCCAAAGTACATAAACACATTAACCCGATTAGAAAATAAAACAAGAGTAGAGGATCAGAGAAAGGTCAAATGAGGAGAAAAACAGAGGATCAACCAGAAAGAAGTATGGCTGATATAAGCGCGGGTACGCTCGGGGTTACTACACCCGTACTCATAACAAATTCTGAGAGTTCCTGAGAGCTTCTTACAAAAATCAATTAAATGCCTCATTCTGTGACCTTAAATTCGCAAATTCAATAACTTTTCTTCTAAATATGTACAGGGTGAAATTGATAAAGTGAATATTAAAGTTAAAAATAATGACTTTAACAAATCCAGGTTTCTGCTTTAATTCCAGGCCTTTCTCAGATTTTCCAGGTCCAAATTAAAATTCCAGGTTTTCCAGGTCAGTATACACACTGTTCATGAAACACTTTCAGCGAAGAGAAAAGCACAGAAATCTGTAACCCTTAAACTGTGTAACGCTTTGCATGTCTTGCAAAAATCAGCTTAATAGATTGTTCAATTCGTAAGTTGACCTCCTTCCAATAGTCTTATCATTAGCAGTACGAAACTAATGATAACATAGTTTCACGGAATTTTAATTAAGACAGCTTGCTTTCTCTGAACCAGGAATATTAATTTTCTTTTTATTATATTACCGTCACAGCGATTATGGTGCTAAAGTCTCGAAGTGAAAACAAAACGAAGTATTACACATCATAAAACAAATGTCACTTCTGTATTCCAAATAGCTTAACGGAACGCTTGTAGCTCAACTAGTACAAAATTGACTTTGTATTTGAAACGTCCTGTATTCGATCTCAACTGAGGTATTTACCAAGCTAATGCCAAAATTATGGCTTCAAACCTGGCCCTGGCTATTTACTTCCCACATTTTCTACCCCGTTCTATCTTGTCCTGAGTCAACGATATCTGAAGGCCGTAAATACAGTTCATCAATTCCAAGTAGCTTAATAAAGAAAATAATGACGTTTCCCTTAACATGAAACTCGTTGTCCAGAACTAATATAAACTTTTCCATTCGAATATATGTATCGGTACTTTACGAGAAAAGTAAAGGGTACAATTAGATAGTTTATTTACAATATATAATGTTTCCTCAATAAGCTTTAGGTTATATCAAACAAACATAGAATTGATCTGAAATCATTACCTGAAACATACAAAGAAACGTTTAACAAATAACTGTAATAATTATCACATAAGGTACGTGATATCACATAAGATACGCTGATAAAGCCTACCTTATAGGCAAAATCTTGCACATTAAAAAATAAACAATTTTATTGTTCCTTTGTTTTTCACTACGTTTCCTATAATGTCCACAATACGATACACTAAACTATATCATCAAATCAATAATACGAATTACTGAGAAAACTTGAAAAATGTAAACTCAATTACATTAATCTTACATTTGGGGAATTCGCTTATTGAGTTTGGAGTTTAAACTTTTCCATTCTTTTTCAGATGTCTTCCATGTGCTTTAAACTGTTCTGAAACGTATAAATTTACAGCAAAGACTGCCCGAGCTTGCTTCAAATAATCTAAATATGTCAGCGTTACCTTCCTACCATACTTGGATACAAGAGGTTCATGGGAGAAATGAGGTGCCACTCTTATTGCATCCTCTCCCTTATTCCTGCAATAGATAAATGCGATAAATTAAACAAAAGGAAAAGTTTGAAATACTTACGTTGTGTTCTCTTGATAAAATCCGACAATTCTATTGCTAACGTTATTACTAGGCTCGTCAGCGACCTTTCTGATCTTTGTCTACATTGTCTATATATATAATGGTAAAACAGGTAGAAAGAAAGATTCCTGAGACAACTGTACAATAACATCACAAACACAATAGAAAAGCAGTACGTTTCGCAATAGCGTTTTCAACTGGTAGGAGAGAAAATGGACAGGTGCGGGACTGGTGTTAAGGAAATGCCATATTGTCAACAGAATGCAGGGTGACAGTGTGGCCAGATTATGGAGGCGGGGAAATGACTAAAAGGGGCGGAGAAAACACCAAATGGAGAAAAAAGTGCGAAGGTTACTAGAAGCAGGTAAGGGGTTTCCTTAAGGAATAAGAGGATGCAGAATCAGAGGGTAGGGGGAAATAATAATAATGAAGAAGGAGAGAATAAAGAATTTATATATATATATATATATATATATATATATATATATATATATATAATCACTAATACAGAGGAAAGCCGGAAGGGCAATTTAAGGTAAATTTGTGATAACAAGTAAGGAAAATACGCTGTAAGGAAAAAATAAGCTGCAAGAATTTTCCTTACCTTTTTCATTAATTTACCTTTATATAATAAATCACAGCCATATTCAATCCACTAGTGGATGAGGCCTCTCCCCGAAGGAAGGAGTTGGTCTACTGCTCCCACGCTGACCAGACGGGTTGGGAGAGGAGAGCCGAAGCTCTCACTGTGATCGCCACTGTCTTTTATTCACAGCAGCTCCCCAATTGTCCTCACGATGCTGGGTCAACACCGAAATTTTTGAGCCCCCACCGGGAATCGAACCCGGGACCGCTCGCACTGAAGTCGAGCGCGCTACCGACTAGGCTACGCAGGAGCTCCTTACCTTTATATATATATATATATAGGTAAATTTTCTATAGTGTTTGTGAATTTCGTGTGCTCCTATCTCAAGATTTCACTACGTAGGTATCCTTTTTCTCTACGGGGGAAATAATTATAATAATAATAAAGATGAAGGGGAGAACAAAGAAACAATATAGAGAAATAGAATAAAAGTGCAACTAGAGACGAAACAAAGAAGAGAAAGTAAAAAGAAGACTCTGCGCTGCAGATAGTTACAGGCAGTTGAGTCCGGGTTCATGGTTGGCGGAAAGGATAGAGATATACGTCTGCTCCCATCTCTTTCTAACTGTGACAGGTGAGTCAGGGTTCAGGACTTTCAGAATTCTGACTCGAAAGGTTGCGTCAAAAGTGCAGCCGTGATAGGAAGTGTATTCAGGTATGGGGAGATGCGGAAGTTTATATTTGGAAGGTAAATTACGATCGGTACATCACAACCGTATTTTTGCTTGTAGAAGAAAAGACGAACACATGCAAATTGACTAAGATGACAGTGGCACCACGTAGCGGACGACGCGTCAAGTTTGGAGAACAATTGATTGCTATATAGAGCGTGGATTTAAGGAGCTTGGAACAATTGACAACAGTACAGCGTGTAAGTTCGTGATGGAATTGTGGAAGGAAAAGAGTTGAAAATGCAGAGCAAACTGGAGGTTAAAAGTTAAAGGTTAAGGCCAGGATTAATTTTCAAGCTCAAACCATGAACAAAGACGCCCTCCCACAGACGGCGTGTTGAGGTGTTGGTCGTAGGGAGTAAAACGTGGATTATTGCAACCAGGAAAGATAGTTCAAAATTGGTGTTGTGAGACTGGGTGTGCAAGGAAACTTGGACATCCGGTTTGTTGATAGTGCAGAAGTGACGATGGTTGTTAATACGAATGTGCAGAGCTCAACCTGTTTCCCCCACATAAAAAGCACCACAAAACTTGCAGCTTAGGGTGTATATAACATTAGAGAGGTGTGGCATGTATCCTTGGGATTGAGGGTGTACCGGCCACTAGTAGTATTGATAGTGACTGTGGGAGCAGCGATGAAAATGGAGCAGATTCTACATCTGTGTGTCTTGCATACATGGGCGCCGGTTTGGGGTTGTGGCCAGGAAGGATTGGTACGGACTAAGATTTTTCTAAGATTAGGTGGATGCTGAAAAACTAATCTCGGTTTGGTAAGGAATGAGAGATTGACACATTCTTGTGTCAGATTGAAGAATGTGGAAATGAGAGTATATGATTTGGTTGGCCTTGATTAATTTAGGATGGAACTGGGTGCTTAGAGGCGGTAGGTTGGGATTAGTGTTGGAGGTTTGAGTAAGTTGAATGTGTGAGAATGCACTGCGAATCTCTTTGGTTACAAAGTAGATGGGTACCAACGGTTGACTAGAGCCTCGTGGAGGCGTTGGTTATAAATTTCAGTAGCAGAGGTGATGGAATTCAGGCGTTGTCCTCTGAGAGCAAGGGAGAAAGGAATAGCTTTCTTCGTGTGGTAAGGATGATAAGTGGTGTAAATACTGCATGTGGTTGGTAGTTTTTTATGTGAAGGGAAGTATAGAGGGTGTTGGATTCTAAAGTGATGTGCACGTCAAGAGATGTGATTCTTTTATTAGAGATGGACCAAGTGAACTGGACAACACGGAATTGGTTCAGCTGTTCTAGAAATGTGTTGAGACTAGTTTCACCATGAGTCCATAACATCAGGATATTATCCAAACCCCTTATCGAAAGTAGTGAGGTCAAGGGCTAAGTTTGCAGAAAATCATATTCAAGCTTGCCCAGTTTAACTTCCTTTGCCCGCGGACTAAGATGCCGCTATTTTTGGGCCAAAAATCCATCTATTCCAGAAACACTTTCCAATAAACTCCATACTAGCCTTGAACGCTTGCGTCCTCTCTCAATCATGGACCTACCTCTACTTCCTAGCAACCATACCCTCGAACGTTACTTCTCCTGAGTTAACTCTGGCGGGACCAATAGTGAGTACATCAGATGACCAACCAACCTAACCTAACCGATAACCAGCGCAAAGCCCTTGCAGCGCTACGCAAGAACCATGACATAATGGTCCTCCCAGTGCACAAGGAGTCCACTACAGCAGTCTTAGACAAAGCTGACTACCTCCAGGAGGCTTACCGTCAACTATCTGATCTCAGCACCTACAAACCACCGCTGCAGACCTAACCTACACCCACCAACAGAATATTTCCAATTTCATTACCGTAAATGATCCTCATGAGGGCATATCTGAAATGTCCATAAAGTACCTAACCCTGGACAGTCCACGTACCCCGACTTTTACCTAATACCAAAGATCCACAAACCAGGTAACCCAAGCAGACCCATTGTAGCCAGCTATAATTCTCCTACTCCACGCATTTCCGCTCTTGTGGACTCCTTCCTTCAACCACATGTTCAACGCTGCCTCATACGCGACACGTACCACCTCTTAGAAATCATCCGTAAATTACGGCCTCTTCCTTCTGACATACTGCTTTGTATCATAGATAATTAAAATCTACTTTAGTCCTGAAGTAGTTAGTTTAGAATGCATATAGTTTATGGGCCGCGGTGGCTCAACGGTTAAAGCACTTACCTCTGGCGCTTGGTTTCGTCGGTTCAAACCTACTCGTGCCATATGGGCTTTGTGGTGGACAAACACTATGTGCTTAGGTTTTCTCGCGGTTCTTCCGTTTCCTTCCACTTTCTTCATTCCACCAATCATCCCATCATCATCCATCTGGCCTGAACCAAAGTGCCTAAAGGCCTTAAAAATTAAATTCAAATTAAGAAAATGCATATGGTGCTAAGAAAATGTATTAACTAATGTTAATCAGTTCCCAAAGATCTAAAGAATACGTTTCACTTGAATAGACTACATTGGGGTGTTCTTAAGTATTATATTATAGATCCTGGAAATCCTTACAAGTATACTAAATTAACTATTTAAAACCTAACAGAATCCATGATGGCGGATGTCCACGTCAAAGATAATAAACAAGTCTATTGTGTGAGCACAAGTATTGTGGGAAACTGAACTGATACAGGCTTTTTGGGTTGAAAAAGACTGAGCTAGTGGTGCGTTCCAACCCTGGCGGCCCCGGAGCATTTTTTGAAAGTTGTATATTTACTTCAACATCTATAGGGACTTTATACAATGCAGAACATAGTAACGCCAGGGCACTTTTTCCGTAGAAATACACCACTGAAGTAAGGTGGTACAGTCAATAAGAAAAACTGGGAGTCAGTAACGGAAACTCAATTAGAAAGCAAACCGGAAATAATTGTATAGAAAAGATATGAGAAAAGAAAAGATTTCTCGAAGAAAAGTGCCGGGTAAACAATATTTCAGAGAAAAGTCTTTATAATGTTTCAAATTCAGAATCAGTGTATAAGTATTTAATATTTTCAATGAAAAAAAAAACGAAAAAAGAAACATTCGATACATTGTTACATCAAGAATGAAATCCAAACTTGTTATACTGTCCCTCAAACTATTATGAATTACCGTCAAGAAAACATCCTCCTCCTTTACACGTGCAAATACATAAATTCTCGATGAATACTTTCTTTTATTTAGGTACTTATTTAATTGTTCTCCCAATAGAATATGCCAATTGATTTACAACAATAGTTACATTAAAATCAACTTAACTAATGTTTCAAACAATGAAACTGAATCAAAGTATTAAAAATGCCGTCTCCAAGAAACATATGCGCGAAGAAGACCAGCGCTTCTTAAGGATTCTTGATACAAATTAATAACAACATGGAACAAGCTAACAGCAGAGCTAAAAAGAAAGTGAAAACCGTATCTTTAAAAGCCAATGTTACCAAAATTAACATATCAATGGAAAACGTCTCTCCAATCAATTCTCCGTGTTATTCAACAACCATATCTATCCTTATGTCACACAACCAAAGGTCTATTGCCACAATTTGATGACAAGCGACAGTCACAGAAGAATACCTTTTCAACAATGGTACCAATGCTGTAGCAAGTCGTGATGTAGAACACTGTGTCGAGGTAAAAGATACAGGAGGAATACACACCGAAATAATAAATTAGCAATAAAGATCCAAGGGAAAAACCAGGTTTCAATAACAAGCAATTATCACCGAATGAACATTTGAAAAATCACGAGTTAGCTGCTGCCCATTGAATAACGAAAAGAAAGAAGGTTGGTTATCAAGGGGATATAAAAAGAACTACTAAGATATTTACATCTCCATACATCATATATAATGTCAACAAATATCTTAATGGTTCTTAGAGAACGGATTCTTAAAACTGTTGAAGTCCCATCACCGGAAATTGTCTGTAGGGCAATGGCTTATATTCCCTGTCAGATGGGTTAGGCGGAGATGCCGAAGAAACTCAAAGATCCGAAGAACGAATAATAAAATAAAATAAAAGGCGAGAAACACGAAAACACAATCACTATGTTTAGAGAGTTGCAAAATACGATGCTGCAATCAACATCATCGCACTGTGGGAGAGACTGAAAGAAATACAAATGGCATCTTGAATGGAAGAACCAGTGCTAGATAATCTCCTAACGTGTCTCGCAGCAGTTTATCATCTCGTGCGAAGCAAGACTTTATGTTTTATCTTTAATATTAGATTTAATTTTGGGAGTATTGAATATTTAATTTTGAATTTCTTTCTAAATTAAGCATGAAGTGAGCAGAAAGACAACGTTTTGGACATTCAATAAAATAAATTTATATATGTGTTAGAAATTTAGATTTTGTATTATAAACATTAGTAACAGTAGTAGATATTGTATGAGAAACATTAGCAGCAGTAGTAGATATTAATAGTAATGAAACTATTCCATTACAATTTCATTACTTATTATTAACAAAAGGCAATTTTTAGCAAGTCAAACAGTCGTATTCATCGAAATACTTTCGAAGATAATAATCAATTATAAATACGAACAAAATTTTAATTTTTTTCCATACAAAAGTACTGTAATTATTCAAGATATGCAAGTTCAGTAATAGAGTTTTGCAGAGTTTATGCGGATAACCCTTCCGTTCATAACACACTTTACCTTTCTTTATTTTCCTAGAGTGTGTGTACTGAATTTCTGTTACGTGGATTAAAGTGTAATCCATCACTAGTCCACTGAATTTACTTCACGATTAAAACTAGAACTTACTCCAGCAGCTGTTTTCGAAGTATGCTCCGCCACTCTTTGAATAGTAAAATTCTCGTGTAACCGCCAATTTCATTCCTAGAAAGTCTAAGGCACTGGTTCTTAACCTTTATGAGCTACGAACCCTTTTAAAAATCTGATGAATGCTATGGACTTCCTCCCAGAAAAAAACTCTATTGACTGTACGTAGTAAAAAAGCAACACTACTTTAACAAAGAATAACAAGAACCGTAAACTATTCATTTAGTAAACAAAGGACACACGTACTTCGTGATTACCGCGCCACCTAGTAAGCAAAAAGCATATGTAATTCACTATGGCAGTGTTTCTGTAACTGATTCGTGAAACTTCAGGAAGATCACTCAAGACGCACGCTAAAGTAATTTCAAATAAAATAAATAATGTACTTCATTATTTTATGAGTGACATCAGCAAGGCTCAGAGAGATGGATAGAGACGTATCCTGAATTTTTCCTTAACTGCGATGTAAAAAGCAACGGAAAGTCACCACATTATTATTATCCCTAGTTTCAAAGCATAATAAGCTCAATGGGTTGTCTCAAAATAATACATTCCCTTATTCAAATATTTCGGGGTGGGATGCCTTGGGAGAAGTTATTGCGAAACGAAAGAAGTCAAATGGAGCGTAAGAAAACCACAACAAAGGAGTGGATATAATATGGAGAATTGGACCATGAAACGTCAGATCCCTGTTGGAAGCAGAGAGGTGGGCTAACCTGAAAGAGGAAATCAAGATAAACAGTACGGACGCAGTAGGACTTGGTGAAGGAAGGTAGCAAGGAACTAATGAAATTCGAGATGAAGATTATATGATGTTCTATTAGGGACCGGAAAGAGGAGGAAGAAGTGGCGTCGGTGTAGTCCTTGCAAAGCGTCTTAAAGAGAATGTCATCAAAGTAGACTACACCAATTAGGTATAACTGAAAGGAAGAACATGGTTATAATACAGATATAATACCTACAACTAAATATTCTACAGGAAAGGTCGAAATAAAGTAGGAATTACTAGAGGAGTTGATTCAGAAAGAACAGAAGGATGCACGCATCGTACTCATGGGCGATTTGAATGCAGTAATTGTGAAAGGGACCGTGAAGAACAAGATGAAAAAAGAGTAGGGAAATAAGGGTTTGGAAGGAGAAACTGAAGAGCTCAAAGGTTAGTTGACTCTTGTAACCAACACTCAATGGTGGTGGGAAACGCGTGGTTTAAACAACATAAAAGAAGAAAGATACACCTGGACACGTCCAGACAACGAAAGGTTTTAGATCGATTATGTGCTAATCCAGGGCAAATTTTAAAACTGAAGGATACAGACGATTCCTGAAGCCGTTATTACCACAGACTTATCATAATTTTGTCTTAGCGGAGGTAGATATAAAACTGAAAGAGGTACGTAGAAAAGAAATCATGAAATGAGAAGGTAAGATTTGGAGAAGTTTAAAAATGAAGAGATAAAAGATAGATTTGTGGAAAAGTTCGAAGAAACATACTCGAATTTGGTAGAAACAGATGGAAGTACGAACAGACAATGGCATATTATAAAGCATTGTGTGCTCGATTCAGCGGAAGAAGTAATATGATGCTGCGAAGAGAAAAGAAATAACAAATAATGTGCTACAGAAAAAAAAAATGTTGAAGAAAATGGAAGTATACATTTACAGTACAAGGTAAAAAGAGTACAGGAAGCTAAATTATGAACTTCGAAGAGGAAAAACAAATGAAGAAAAACATGGTAAAGAAATGCAACAAAATGAAGACCTGAAAAAAACAGGAAGATACGATTTGCTGTGCAGGAAAAATAATGATGGAATTTGGAAAAAAGGGAAACAAATCTTTGTGGTCGTTTCGATTACAAAAATAGTGACCCCATTTGTGATCGAAAAGATATATTAGATAGATGAAAAAAAAAACCACACATATAGAAGAACTGTATGAAATATCTACAAACATTAAATATTGAAGAAGCATAAGTTATGGTGATAAATGGTTCAAAACAGTCAGAGAATTTGAGAAGGCTCTTAGCGAGATGGTTAATGGTAAAGCAATGGGTGTGGATGTTATTCCGATTGAATTGATAAAAAGTACAGGAGAAAAAAGGGAAAGGTAAAATGCCTGCCCTGCAACAAATGATTCAGGAGAATGGCCAAGCAACTTTTTAGGAGCAGTAATGATTCCATCGGAGAAGGAGAATGCAAGTGATGTGAAGATTACCGAACCATCAGCCTAATAGCGCACTCACTGAGATTTCTTCTACGACTATTAAATAAAAAGATTACACCTTATAGGGTAGAGTGAATGCAGAAATGGTGAACGAATAGTTTGAACTTCGACGAGGGAAACAGCCTGAGTCAAAGCTAATGTGAAGGAATTTTCACGAAAGTTTTCAAGTAATTTACAAAGGCAAATTTATATATCACATATATCCTATATACCCTTATATATACCAGGGTGAGTCATATGTTCGTAGCGTTTTCATGGATAATGTGCAGCACCCGCCTCCTCCTGTACCACAGAAGCCTATTCGGCCAAGTACATCCCATCACACTGTATGATCCTTCTCCAACGTTCCACCAGTGCCACAAGCCCCTAACGATACCAGGCTGCAGGCTTTGAAGCAAAAAACTCAGTAATGCCAGTTGTCACATCAACCACGGAATGGAATTGTCTGCCCAGCAGGAAGTGTGCCATGGAACGAAACAGATGAAAATCAGATGGCGCAAGGTCGGGATGTAGGAGATGTGTGGTAAAATGTCCACGCCATCCATGTCCGCAATGTGCTGGCGGACTCTTCTTGACCTGTGGCATGGAGCGTTGTCAAATTGGAGGAGCAGTCGCTTTCGATTCACCAGTGCTGGATAACGACGGCGCACAATGTCGTATACCCGTTGCAGCTGTTCAGCATACAATGTCCCATCTACGGAACGACCATGTGGAACGAGCTCCCAGTGCACCGGTCCTTCGAAATTCCACCACACACACAGCATTGTTTTCTCTTCAAGCCGCCCTCTTTGAACCACTGACTGCGCCTCGGTACCTGTTCGAAGCCATTGTTTCTCGGTGTCAGGATAACGAAGAAAGATCCACTTTTCATCATTCGTGATGATCCGCCGCCAAAACCTGTCGCCAGTTGGGTTTCGAAGCAGTTCTTTACACAGGGTCACACGTTGTTGAGCTTGAGCGGGATTCAAATTATGGGGGAAAAGTTACTAGAGCAATAGTAGTGTAACATGGCGGACTAGATATACAGAGATATACTGAGTAGTTTAAAAATGGGCTAAAGCTTCCACGGTAGAAAGTTCGCATAGAGGAAGCAAAAAGTCTTATTAGTACACATGGGTCAGTGAAAGGTTTTCGAGAGAAATGACCGTAAACTGCGAAATATTGTTAAATTGGCATTGAAATTGTGGCAAAAGAAGCTATTCCAACAATAGTTTCTGTTTCATATATATTTAATATTTTCTCAAATAACTATTTGTTAAAGATAGATTTTTAAGTTTCGTGGTAGTGGGTTGTAAAATTCTCAGGGATATACTAAAAATAATAATAAATAAAATATATTTCTTGTTCTTTGCAAGGTGGATGCAATGTAAGCATCACGATAAATTTCGGGTTCGGAATGAACAATCGAAAAGATATTAGAGCCAGAAAGCTATTTTAGTTTCTACATATTCAAATCGAAAAATAGGTAGTTTTCAAAGTTGATGGTCAATTTTGTGGAGCTTGAAGTGTTTTTCAATCATTGTTTACAAAGACTTTTTATTTACTACTATGCTCAATTTGACGAGAGCTGAACAGGAAAAGCCTCAAAATTTTTAATATTTTTTTTAAAAAAAAGTTTTTAGTATTTGCTTCTTTGACGTTCTTCCAATGTCAAAAAAGCAAATACAAGGTAAAAATAAAAAAACAGAGAACAATCGTCACCTGGTGGATGTCGTATCACTGAAACAATCGACTAACGTAAGGCGCATAAGTACTGGAAGGGTTATATGTGGTTTGGTACCTTAAAATATAGATAATGATGTACGGTAGGAAACAAATTTATCTTAATGAGAGTAATTTTTTTTTTTTAGAGATAAGAGCCCACACAACACACAATGTTGAATTAACCTTTTATAAAGGTTGAAAACGTTGAATTTTGACAACGTTGTATTTGGTGACGTTGAATTATATGTTTTATCAACATAATTTAATAAACGTTTGAAGAATGACCAGTATTAAACGTTTATGAATTTTAATTGTGCTCTTAAACCTTCTAAAATGGTGAAAAGCACAACGTTGATTCAACGTTGAATGTTTTTGAGTTTTCCTAATCTACACAAACAATTTTCTGTGATAGTTTTATGCTTAAACTTCACTAGATGTTATATAATATTTTTTTCTTGATGAAAATGCAATTCCATTTGACATACATACAATGTCTACGCTTTGCGTTTGTCTTTTGTTCTGTCATGAAAACCGGGAAAGGCAGGACATCGGTGCAGCGAGAGATTGAAATGACAGGAAGAAATCCGAATAAGTTGCTCAAATGTGTCTGTGTTTTTTTTTTTTTTTGTTTTTTTTTTGTATATTCTTCGTAGAATAGGTTGTCTCATCTTGTTAAAAGCAATAAATGTGGTACTGACAATTCTCAGACTTACTGAATGAATCAAACAATTCCACGAGGCAACTTAATCCTGTTTTGAAAATGTATAATTTTTCTATTTCGTTCAGATGCCTCATATAGGTAAGAGCATATTTTATGTATGTAACTATATACAATTAAAGAAGACAACTAGTATTTTAGTTTGTGGAGTTGTTATAATGTAAGGATTTAAAGAACATTTGTTTTTTCTCGCATTGTTTAAATTGCATTCTGAATATTCATTTATTTTACATACATTTTTATATACATTATCGCTCAGACGTGCTATTTCTGAATAAATAAGTTACGTTTATATGTATCAAGTATTATTTATCCTCAATTTTTTATTGATTCTCCATTTAGTGGTTTCACTAAGAGTCCCCGTCATTACCATGTTGAGGGGTTTGTTAGACTGGTATCCTAGTGGGAGTGAGTTGGAATTACACATTTAAGTCCTTAATGTTGTGGGCGATGGCTTTTTTGTCTTCATTTCAATTCCCAGACTGTTTATGTTAGGTTACGTGTACAAAAACCTATGGCGCAACAGCCCATGAAGGGCCACAGCGCACGGCTGTTTTCAGCCACTTTGAGTAGCTTTCGCTACCAGTTTAGCCCCCCTCCCACAGGGTTGCCCCCGGTACCTCTGGGACTTACGGCCTAGGTAAAATTGTTTCAACTTCTCCCACCGGGAATCAAACCCGGATTGTTGGATTGTCACGTCATAGGTCACGTTTGGAGAGAACTAAAATTTAACTTTCAGGACAAATTTCGTACCTTTCCCAAAAATCCCTACTTATAATGAATATTTAAATCTGTCCAGATGAACAGAACAATGTGACCCACACAGCACATAATGTTATATTAACGTTTTATAAACGTTGAATTTTGACAACGATGTATTTGGTGACGTTGAATTATACATTTTATCAACGTAATGTAATAAACGTTTAAAGAATGACCAGTGTTAAACGTTTATTAAACGTAGAATTCAAATTGTGCTCTTAAACCTTCTAAAATGGTGGAAAGCACAACGTTGATTAGACGTTGATACAAAGTTGAATGTGTGTGAGTTTTCCTAATATACAGAAACACGATTTTCAGTTATAGATTTATGCTTAAGTTTCACTAGGTGTCATCATTTTTTCTTGATGGAAATGTATTTCTATTTGACATTCATACAATGCCTATGCTATGCGTTTGTCTTTTGTTCTCTCAAGTCATAACGGAAGGCGCTGCTTTGTTTCAACTTCTCCCACCGGGAATCAAACCCGGACCGTTGGATTGACATGGGGATTAAAATAGTAAATACGGCGGAAGTCGAAGAGCGTCTCGCGCTAGGAATTTGAGAGAGGAAAATGTAAAGATACATGACCACACCTAACCTCCACTTTCCCATGTTCACTAATTTAACATAATGTACGAAAAATGCAAAAAGCAATTATTAATAATAAGTACGAGCATATGAAAATATATTTCGAAAGAAAAAGAAAAAAAAAGAAAAAGTGTTGACCCAAGAGGGGGTTGAATCCGGGACCCTTGACCCAAGAAGCGAACGTCTTGACCATTCGGCCACGAAGCCGAGTTAGGAAATCTCGGTTTCGTCGTTGTATTTACAGTGGGTAGCGTCAAGTGACGACGACTTCCGTCGTGTTTACTATCTTAATCCTCACTAGTTGGATTGTCATGCAATGGGTCACGTTTGGAGAGAAGTAAAATTTAACCTTCAGGACAAATTTCGTACCTTTCCCCCAAAATACCTACTTATAACGAATTTTTAAATCTGTGCAGATGAACAGAATAATGTAAGTTTCCCAGACCGAAGCCTAGTATTTCAATGTTCAGTACGATATACCTTAATTGGAATTAAAATTTTAGGGTTGATTTCAGGTTAAAATCCTATTTTTCCTGGAATCAACCCTAAAATTGTATCGTACTGAACACTGAAGTACTAGACTTCGATCTGGGAAACTTATATTCTGTTCATCTTCACAGAATCAAATATTCGTTGTAAGCAGGGATTTTTGGGAAAGGTACGAAATTTGTCCTGAAGGTTGAATTTTGCTTCTCTCTAAACGTTGTGTAAACGTTGAATAGAGGTTGATCGTTTGATCAGGTCGCTCTCGGAGATAGAAATAGTTCGGGAAAGGTCGGCGCCGACTCATAAGTGAGGTTTGGTCATCGGGCCAATTTTGGGTCGCCATCGGTTCTCCGACTTGCCGGCATAGGGGGCGAAACCCCTCCCAGTTCCCGCCCGTCAACTAGACATTCGCCGGCTAAATGCTGCTGCGGGCCGATGTCGCCTGGCTTGTTGGAAAATATCATCTGATTTTCGTGAAATTTCGTATGTGGGGTTTCAAGGAATGCGGAGTTCCTAAGTTAAAATAGTTGAATTTTCAAACTCAAGATTGCGGGAGCGCGAAGTATCATAATTGTTAAAAATCATAAGATTTTAGTGAAATTTCATATGTGGGGGTTTCTAGGATTTCAATTCTGAGACCAAAAATTTTGAAATTCACTTTCCCCATTCGTCATTTGCACCTCGTCACTCTAACCACTTGGGCACGAACGTACTTCATTGTGATTAACATTTTACTATTCCTTTTCTGTTACGAAGACTTTATTTGAAGTAAAAGGCTGGAATTCGACACTGGGATTGTTGATTATATCTTGTCTTACAGCTGTGGGAGTGGCCTCGTTTATTTTCTCTCCCACTTCGGCCGGTCTCTTTTATTTCTCTCTCATCTTTCAACCATTATTAAACTTCGGGTAAATCGGTGAACAGGTGGGCGTATATAACATTACGCTAATGTCGAAAGTACTGCACTGCCATCTTACTGCACTGCCATCTTTTAGCAATGTTGTCAATTATCTGATGGGCCGCGATGGAAGAGAAAAATCAATGAAGAAGCTTCTACAGCTGTAACACAAGATAAAATCACCAATCCTAGTGTCGAATTCCAGCCTACACTAGATGACCATTCTTCCCCTGTTTCCGGAAAGTTTATCGCCGACTATTTGTCTCCCCGGTTAGAAGAATAAATATATTTCGAAAAATTATATTGTTTTTATTAGAAAGAAACATTTGAAAACGACTTTTGTCTAGGACTACCAGGCATACCCTTTTCAAGGATCCTAATTTTGTATTCTGTACTTTTCGCTAAATCCTTGAACTGAGCTCTTTTTGTTATTTCTCTTTTCTAAAATCATATTAGGAATTTTCTGATTGACCTAAATGCTCATTTCTAAGCTCCAAATTCAAGGAGTATAGATAAAAATAAATGAGAATGTAGTAATCTTTTCATATAGTTGTGGAGGAAGTTAGCTAAATTTACAGTTGCACCAAGGAAGACGTGAAATAAAAAAATATAAGTAAATTTTACTTTATCTGAAGTAAAAGGCATGTGTATAGGCTAAGATGACCACATTTTTTCCAGTGTTTGTGGGGAGAATCGAAATAATTCGTAACATAAAGGAATAGTAAATATTAATCACTATGAAGATCCTTCGTAGCCAACTGG